>JANPXK010001105.1:0-92193 GCA_024704745.1 Rosa lucieae
CAGCAATGATCTTTATGTCGCTGCAGGAATAGATAAAATTACATCTGAGGGATATGTGTTTTTATTATACATTGTTTTCATGTGTTTGTTTGTCAATTATTTTACAGAGATGGTATTGGATTGTCCGAGAACTGTATGCAATTTATAAATTTTATGTTACAGTGGGGGTTCTACAGACCTATCTTGGTATTAGGCATCTCTCTAGACTTGGTGAATGATAATTAAGGGAATGAATGTAATTATTTTACAATGGTATTAACATATCTTCGAGTTACAAATTTTTTATGTTTTGAGACACAATGGTATTCTGCTATACCATTGTCCTCAACCCTACTGGAGAAAAACTTTGATAATTTAGGTGAGGAATCTGCACAATTAATGGCTTACCTATTGAAGATGATTGATGTAGTGCAGCAAAGTTCGAAAACAATTATGTGTCGTTATCTGTCACAATTACAATGAATATGAGGTATGGTGACAATTAGTCTTGGTGGATAGTCTGCAATAAGAATTGATGCAACTGCAAAGGTAACCTGTATACACACATAGTGAGGAAATCAAAACTGAAGTTTAAGCGTTTTGTTTATGAACATAACAATGAAAATAAAGTGATCAAATTTGATGATTGTTAGAAATTATGATGGACATGCAGAATTGACTGTAAAACAATTGATGAAGTTGATGTAAAATTCTTGCATATATATTTGATCAACTAAGCATGCAATATTGATTAAAATTAGAGGTAGGGCAGAGTTACGTGCATTATTGATGGCTTTTGTGAGAGGTGTGTCTAGTTCCGTTTCTGGAGTGATTGATGGGGTAAATTTGAGGACAAAAAGCGATCTTAATTGGATGTTGATGCCATAAGGCAGCTATGACTCAGAGTGAGGAGTCGGGAATGGACACCCTGAAGAAAATCTCGACCAGCAAAAGGATCAGAATCACAATCAGCTGTTACATGAAGTGGATGATTGGCTAATGTAGTTTGGCTTCTTAACTCCGCTATCTATAGTTGATTTTGTTTGAAATTTGAGTCTGCATATAAGAATGGCTTGATAAATGATAGAAATGGGTAAGAGAAACAGCACGGTTTGAGAAACATCAAAATAAAAGCAGAAATAAAAGTGTTTGTGATTCTCTATTCTTTACTTATGGAAAGTATAGTGCTCTGTTGAGGATGTAGAGCATGAAAAGCCAGGACAAACTGCTGCATCTATAAAGATTCTGATGGCTGTGTACATGATTATAAGGATTTGGATGAATTAAAAACTTGATAGAGTAAAATACGAACAAAGTAGTTCATCATGTTCTCTGTTTGCTTATATGTCTTTTACATGTTTGTGAGAAACGCAATGATTCCTTTTTGTTTGTATGTCTTTTTGATTTCTTTTTCAAACCAAATCCTCTTCTCTCTCTCTCCCTCTCTTCAAACACCACAAACCTTTTTTTTTTTTTTGAACCCAGATCCGCAGACAAACAAACCCCCCCTCAAAACGTAGAAACCTATACCAATTCAAAACTACCAACAACAAAAAACCCACTGAAAAATGAAATCACACAAAAACTTACAAAAGCAATAGCTGCAGAAGCAGAAAACTTAAATTAGACATTGTGATCCTAAATTTGTGATTAAGTGCAATGTATTTACTGTAGGAACAGTTCTGCAAGCCTGTAGAAATTTGGAAAAGATAGAAATAAAATTAGTATTTATCATTGTGTTTAGCAATTTGAAGTGCTTGGAAGAGAATAGGAGATATGAATTTTCAAAAATTTACATTTGTCTTATTCTTTTTAGAGTATGAATGTTATTATTTAAAGTATGGTTATAAATTTGTGATTAAGTGAAGTATGCTAGTGAGCTGAAATATAAAACGGTTGTGCATTACCTGGAGAGCTGAAGCAAAGTCTTTGAGAAGCAGGAGAAGTGGAAGCTGAATTGTAACGACTGAAGGTGATTCTAGTGCTTTTGTTGATCGAGATTTCTTCAGGGTCTCTATTATGAAGTCTTTGCTCTCAGTTGTGAGTAGTGTTAAGGCGTCAACGACTAACCATGACTGCTTTTTGTCATCATATATTTGTCAAAGTAATAACTTCACACACAAATGTAGATGTACGTCTTGTTGTTTATGCCAACTTTTTGTTTCGTCATGAAGTTTTGATTTTGATCAGAATTTCGCCTATTTGAACTGTTGTATATCTTGATGAATGTTACTATTTTGTGTTTTCACAATGATAGGGTGATATTGATGGAAAATAATATTGATTTGAAGAATAATATAAAAGAAAAGATATCATAGCCTACCAGACTGCTATGTTGCCAAATTTGTTTTTCAAATTCAACAAAGTACTGCTTTTTCGACCAGAGAGAAAAAAAATATATGTTTTGGTGAATTAAGTACTCTGTGGTAAAGTCCTTTTCAAAAACGGAAAAGTAGTTGAAATCGAAAAAGAGCATGTATGAAGAAGCCGATAATAAGAAAACAACTGGTTTATATTGTATTGATCAATCAGTTTTAACAGAAAGTGTGAAAGCCTTCAGAGTAGTTAGAATCTAGAATCTTCCCCTTTTTTTATTTTATTTTTTTCCACTTTCTGTGTGTGTGTGTTTCAATCACACGTACAAAGCAATGAGTATTAGAGAAACGGAG
This sequence comes from Rosa lucieae, assembly GCA_024704745.1. Taxonomy (NCBI): domain Eukaryota; kingdom Viridiplantae; phylum Streptophyta; class Magnoliopsida; order Rosales; family Rosaceae; genus Rosa; species Rosa lucieae. The sequence continues at coordinate 2,649 of JANPXK010001105.1, forward strand.
GAAAACTTACAAAGCTATGATCAACGTTGATGAAATACTGGTGTCAAGCCTTCAGGATGCTCTTTTACCAAACTCAGGTTTTTTGATTTCAACATTCTTCCTGCAATCAAATCTTTAAATCAGGTTTGTAGTTGAAATTTTATACATTCAATATTGTAAAAACATTATCAATCAGATGCAATTACCTGGAATATTTTGATATTTTTCTAATTTTGATTGATGATTTGAACATTCAATAGATATGTTTTGAGACAAAATAGAAGTTATTTTTATGTTTTTATGGTTTTGTGCAGTAGAAATTGATCGTTTGATCTCATATGATTTCATGTGTAAAACATTTTTATCTGATTATTTTAATTTCAATTAGTTGAATGCAAAGAAGATAGTGAAAGTTTATAAAAAAACGTTAAATACTATGAGACATAGTAGAAGATTATATATCTTATTAATATAGGAGAATTTTTACATTGTTTTGTAGAAGCTAATACAAAAATGCCAGCTATGAAAGTTTGCTATGCATGAACCTGGCTCTGATTACTTGTCTACACTATCCAAGATGTCTATTGCTTTTACAATTCAAAAAGTCAGATGCTGCTAAAGCAACTGGAGTTGATTCATAGAATTTAAGTCTGGAGTTTCTTCCAAAAAAATACTTACTCCAGCTATAGGTATACAAAATGCTCCAGTTGATTGAGTGACTACAGTGATACAAAAACTGTAGTCAGTGCAGCTGCAGGTGAATAACATAGATTGTTATAATATCAGACAGACATATATATATATATATACACACACACACACATTCATATATATATATGATTGTGTTTCAGGTACGCTTCTCCTGCTGCTGGTGTTTTTTAGCCATTGCTGACGCAGTTGCTTCATCTTCAGCTTCCCTATAAATTGAAAACAAAGTGATTATACTTATGGTCATTGATGATCAGAGGTATTGATTGCTGATAGATAGTTATAAATGGAAAACAAAGTGATAGCAGTTGTGATTTTTAATAGAGATTTTAAAAAAATATTGCATCATAATAATTAAAGTGATTAGAGTTATGATCGTGGACATAATTTTAATTGATATAGTATGATAAAATAAGTATGATGCATATTGTTTACCTCTTTATCCTTTTCAACAGTCTTCTTGCACTTGCTTGAGTACCTCTCTTCCGTTCTGAGGGTAGATTGATTGATGTTGCAGTAGCTGGCAGATTGGTTGATGTTGGACTGACTTGTTCAAATGATGTGGGTGCAAGATAATCTTCTGGTGCTGGATAAACTCCTCTAACAGTCAGTTCACCATTCTTGTTTATCTTAATTTGAAACAGATAACTTTGACCTATTGCATTTGTAATTTCAACTGGGAGTGCTTGTTCACTTGGAAATGAAGTTTTGTTCACCAGTTCAGAACAGCTGATGCCAAATATCTGTTCAGCTTGGCTTCCAAGAAGGACAACTGTTGTTTGATTCTCCCTATCTTCAATTGTCATGGAAAGCTTGTAACTGCATGTAAAATAAAAATAAAAATAAAAAATTATATTGCATGGGTGAACTGAGTTACAAATATCATTTTATGTCATTCTATTATACAATGAAATTTAGTTCAAGATTGATGTAGTTGTATTGAGTGATAATGTATACCATGGAAGAGGGACTTGAATGTCATGCTCGGTACAGATGAACTGATTCTTTTCTTCTTCATATTTTAGGTACTTGCGGCAAGTAGGACATCCTTTGTACCACCAATTCATATCTGTACGAAATCTAATGATTGTAGCGGCAGAATAGATCTTCTTATTCTGTGTGTAAGCATATATGTGAGTGTATAAAGAATATGAAGAATATAAAAAGGGAGATTAAATTTAGAAGCAAAATTTTAAAATATAACATGCTTTTTGATATATAACAGATGTAGATAATAAATAAAGGTAAAACATGTAATAAAACGTTGTTTTTTTAAAACCTTTATTTAAAGTTCATTTTTCATAAGAATTTGTAATCTAGTAGTTCATACCATGTACAATTTTGGATTCAGCGCATTTAGTTCAGAAACAGGCTTTCTTGTTTGCTTTTGTGCCTCTTCTTCTGTTGCTCGTCTTGACAGATTTGGAATCACTTTCAGCTTGTCACCTGGTTTTGAGAATCTGCAGTTTTTTTAAAATGAGAAATATTTTTGAATATGGTATTATAGCAAATAGTATATTTAATGATAGTTACAGTAAGAGAGATTGAAGGGGCTGAATGATTATACAAAAGCCATTTAATATGAAAATGAATATAGTCAAATTAAATAAGTTCTGTAAAGTAAGTAATCATTATGCAAAGAAATAGAAGGTTTACAACTGGATTTATAGTAAACTGAATAAGAACCAAACTATAAGAATCAAATGCCTATATGTCATCTTTTATCAATGTTCGTCTTACTGTGAATAACATAATGTACTTGTAATCTAATCTAACTTTAGGCTAAATCATCAATGTTATGGTGAAGACAGAAAAGAGCTGCTGAAATCACTTGGTTTCTTTGATCTTTTATTGTTCTCTTCTGCTGTCTTGTTGTGACCATAATTGTTTTCAAATTTTAATTTCTATAATTGTAATAATGATCTGCAAAGCATTGAATGGTAAAAAAAAATTAAAAAAAAAACTTCCAAAACGCAAGACAACCAATTCTGATGATAAAAAAACTTCCAAAACGCAAGACAACCAATTTTGATGATATTAATAGAAGAGAAATGATTTCAAATGAGATATCAATGAACAAAACTCACATATAAAGAAAAATTAAAAAAAAGACAACATAAAAACATTTTGCTAGAATAAAAAACTTATTCTAAAACTTACTCTTTCTTGTACTCTTGTTTATGTGGAATATCTGGATCTATGATGACACAGGTGTGATTTGTAGCTGATGGGGTGATTCGCTCTGTCACAAAAAAAGCATTTAGCAAATCACGATTTTCGATCTCAGCACACCAAAAAAATATTTAAGAACTTCAGCTAAAATATAGATCAATCAGCTCAAGCTAATTAAACTTAATATCACTCCAAATCATTATAAAATGATGAACAAAAGTTAAAACCATCTTCAAAATTGACTTTTCATACCTTCTTAATCAGCCAAACTTAAAAGATTTCTATGAACAGAAAATTTGAAACTTACTAAGAAGTTTCACTTTTCATATCTACTTAATGAACCACAGTTAAAAAATTCTGAAAAACATGTTTATTATTTTCAATGTTAATTACCTTGGAATTCAGCAAGCCTCAAGCTTGTAAACACTACTAACACTGGTGGAGGGTGCTTTTGAATTCCTTCTAGATCAAAGCGTCTTGCAACATCTCCCCACAAAGTGATTCTCAGATCTTGTCGTCTGTATTTCAAGTTTAAAGAGTATAGTATTACTTTATTAAAATTAAGTATTTAATGATGAAAAGCTTTTAGAATACCGTACTTGAGATTTTCCAGTATGATTTCAGATTTGGATTCCATTCTGTCTTGGTTTCTAATGGGTGTTCGATACTCAGGTACCACTGATTTTAGACACCCATACACATCTTCGATTAGACGAAAAAAGACTGTCAGTTTACATCAGAAAAGAGTATGATATATAAGCCTTGAAATAATTTATCTACATATTATAGACTTACCTATAAGTACTTTCTGGTCTTTCATGGCTTCTCTCAGCTGATCAAACTCAAGGAAGAAGAATGAATATCGAGGTATTGGTGGAAAGCTGTTTTCAACTCGGGTGAACTTTGTCTTTTGATTGAAATAAGCCACTGCCTCATGATCAATGACCATGTATTTTGATGGATGTCCTTTTGTGTGAAATGGGAAGATGTCATATACATAGCCTTCTTCCATTTTTTCTTCCAGATGAGGCAGCTCATTTTCTTCAATAATTGCATGAATCGCGTCTCCCTGCATTGAAGATGTCATATACATAAGTTTTTTCCATTTTTTCTTTCACATGTATATGCAGATTTTGAAATTGTTAAATTGATATTGAAGTGTTGATAAAAATCTTGCCTTTTCATCAACCAAAACATGGTGAAGACCATCATTTGTCTCACCATCATACTTTTTTGGTATCCATATCCTTGTCACTCGGGCTCTTATTTTTAGATTAAAGTCAAAACATTTTATATCACGTACAAATATTGATCTCATGATTTCCTGATATAAATACAGCAAACACAAATTTAGTAACTTCGCATATAACACACAATGAAACAAATCAAATTAAATCAAATACAGGAAATACATAAGACTATCTCGTACCAAAAGAACATATAAAGATAGAGAACATGGCTTCAATCATCGAATATACTGTCAAAGGAAGAACAATTTAGTAATTTCAGAGTCTATATACTGATTTGTTGCGTATACTAAATGATTGAATAACTCAATATTAATGTTTACGAAATTTAATAGTGGAAAACACTAAATTAAGTAATAGTAAGTTTCAGCTCCAGACAATTCTTAAACAAAGTGGTCGATAAGAGAATCAAAATTTAATAATCTTGATTACCTATTGTTAAGATCTGTAATTTTGTTTAAACCATTACGATTGTTTTGATTTCTAATTATTCAAATTGATATAGAATAAAAACTTTTTTACTTCTTCAAGTTTCTTTTCTGGTCGTAATTTATTTACAGTCGTTATAAACATATTACAAAATCAAAGAAAGTTTCAAACATGAACAATGATCTCAAACAATTTATAGACAACAAAAAGTAATAAACTTTCTGTTTCCGATGAAACGAAGACTGATTTGTCGTTTGTTTGTATAGAATTACAAATCAGACAAAAAGGATTTGGCATCAATCGTTTTCAAACGGAAAGTAATATGGTTAAAATCAAAATCAAACAAAATCAATTTGGTTATATAAAATCTTAGGGGTAAATCGCTTTCAGCAAAGACAAAGTAAAGGATTGTAATTGATCGTGATAACCTTCTTGGCGTGAACACTGATGCTGATGGAAGATTTTCGACAGCTTAGCGATTAATGTCGGTTGAGGTGCAATATTCCCGAAGACAATTATAAAGCTAGCGATTGATGTCGGTAATGGTGTGAATGTAAATTGGTGGAACAGCGTCCGGACTTCTCTAGATTATGGAAAAGACGACAAAAGGAAATATATTTTTATAAGAAAAGATCTTTTGGTAACAATCTAGAAAAGTAGGGTAAAATCTGGAAAACTTGGTTACCTTACAATCTGGACTTCTCTAGATTCTGGAAAAAAACGACGATCTGGAAAAATATTTGTATATGAAAAGATCTTTTGGTAACAATCTAGAAAAGTAGGGTATAATTTCGAAAAGATCTACATCTGAAATCAAAAGTATGAGTGTTTGAGAAGAAGAAGGTTTTTTCCACTAAACAATTAAAGCCGTTTGGTTTCCTTTTTTTTTTTTTTTTTTCCGTTTGGCTCTACTGGTTTTGTTTAATGTACATTAAATACACTTTTTCATACACATTGACTATTTTCTATCTACATTGAATACATATTGTATAAAAAATGTAAAATTAGTTATAATTTTTGTAACACATCTTTATAAACTATGTTCTTAGCATATTTATTTGGTATGTCATTACCATTATTTATTAAAATTTTTAGTCCATTTCTTGAAGTAACTCGTGAAAGCGCTACATATAATTGTCCATGAGTAAAAACAGGTTCTGGTAAATATATACCAATTTGATTCAACGATTGACCTTGACTTTTATTAATAGTCATAGCATAACATGGTCTTATTGGAAATTGCCGTCTTTTAAATATGAATGGCCATTTATTTTCATTAACAATAAGAACTATTCTTGGTATAAAACATTTTTTACCTACATTATTTCCTGTTAATATTTCTGCCTCAATCAATCGATCAAATAATTTTGTTATTATTAATCTTGTACCATTACATAAACCAGCTATTTGATTCAAATTTCTTAATAACATGACAGGCATTCCAACTTTTAAAATCAATTCATGTGATGGTAATCCATTAAATTCAAGTTTGTTCAAAAATTCTATAGGATATAAAAGATTTATATTTTCATTATCTCCGGAGTTTAATAAAATACTATCAAAACTTAAATAAGTAGTTTTGGCACCTGGTAATAAATTTATAGCATAATTATTTATATGTTGAACTGTAGTATTTCGTGGTGTAACAATTGCACGTTCTCTTAAATAATTAAAATTGTCATAATTGATGTTAAAATTTGAGTAAGTTGCATTAAATATTGACTCAATTGGGTCTGTATAAGTATTAATTAGGATATCATCTGGTATTTCAATCCAAGATGTATCTCTATCATTTGCGATGTCAATTGAAGATATATTACCTTCTCCAATTTGTAATAACCAATTTGCGAAAGTTGAGATATTTATTCTATCTTCATTGCTCAAATTTTTTTTTGACAATCTCATATTTTCTGTCAGATGAAATATTTTAAATGATGGCCAAAGATATGAACTATTTAATGAAACTTCAATTATCTCTTCTCTAGTTCCATTTGCAACAACAGGCAAAATTTGTCTAAAATCTCCACCTCCACCTAATAATATAGTTTTACCACCAAATGGTTTGTCAGTTGCAATATCATTTGGCTTTGATAATATATCACGTAAAGATTTATCTAATGCTTCAAAACAATATTTATTAGACATTGGAGCTTCATCCCAAATAATTAATTCAGTTTTTTCAATCAATTTTGCAAGATTAGTACCTTTTTTTATTGGACATATAGATAAAACATTGATTGTTAATGGTATTTTAAATCGAGAATGAGCAGTTCTGCCATTAGGAAGTAATAACGAAGCAATTCCAGATGAAGCAACAGCTAAAACAATTTTTCCTTCAGATCTCAATTTATTTATTATAGTATGCCACAAAAATGTTTTACCAGTTCCTCCATGTCCATGAACAAAAAAAGTATTGCATGTTTTTTCTTTGATTCCTTTAATTACTTCATCATAAACAAACTTTTGACATGTATTTAATTGACTAAGTAAATTTGTATGCTGATATTTTAATTCAACACAATTATAATCTAATTCTTCTCTTAATAATCTATTGTCTAAGTCTATTATTTTATCTAGATTAGGCATTGGTAATCGATGATCTTTCAATGAAGTTGATGATGCATTAAATATATGCTCTAGTTCAAGCAATAGTCTATTTTTTAATTCTAATTCTGATAAAATTAAAGTAGGATTTCCAAGTTCAATTCTAGCTTTGTGCAAAATGTCATCACACATATTTAACCAATGTGTATTTAATAACATTTGAGGATCTGCAACATCACAAAATAAAATTATTGTAACAAATAATTGACGAATTTCAGAAGCTGTTGCAGCATGTAAGGAATTTGTCAATGCTTCAATCCATTCTTTATCATTACCTAATAAACCTAAAATTTGGCAAGCTTCTTGATAAGAATTATATATAATGTCATTGATTGTTCTTATTGAAACATAATCACGACAACCTTTTTGAATATTTAGTAACATTCTCATATAATATAATTCGCCTGATGTAGGAGGTACATTTGCAATTCGACCAATGGTTTGGTACTGTTTTCTTGGTAGCCAACATTTTGTACGATCATCCCAAACAAATTTAGTTGGAAATTGTACATAAGTTAACTCAGATGCATTTGGATAAATAGAATTTGCTTTAAACCATCCAGTAAGCGTTGTATCTTCTTTACTTTTACGTTGTATTATTGATTCGAGAGATTCATATTCATTAAAAACAATTTTTTGTTCTAAGGGTAGATGAATATCTAAGTGCTGAACAGATGGATATCGAGAATGAATTAAATACTCAAATAATCTCCATACAGATTCATGAGGAGTTAAATATCGACAATTAAGATAAGTTGCAATTTCATCATTTAAATTTTCATATAATAAAATTCGAGCTCGATCTGGACCTTTATTAATGTATTTAAATAAATATTTAATTAACATAGACTGACAACATGATTCAACATTAATATGAGCATGATATTTTAATAATAAATTTCGATTATAAGGCACAACAAAATTATTTCCAATGTGGACATTATTTTTTACTACGTATTTTGTATCATCATTACGGCGTTTATATATTGAAGGAGCATTTGTTTCAAATATAGTATCTGTGTTATATGGTTTTGGAAAAAATTTAGAACATTTTCCATTTCTCATGCAAGGGGATTTTGAGTTTATCTGTCCGCAAGGACCATGAATCATAAATTGACTAACTATTGCAAAAAGTTCTGGATCAATATCTTTATCTGGTAATTCAGCTGAGATAATAGAATCTATATCAGCTGCTGTATAACATTTATAATTTTTTTTTAACCAAAACAACATATGGGCATGAGGAAGTCCTCTTTTCTGAAATTCTATTGTATAAACATTTGCTTCAATTTCTCCAAAAGGCTCTCCGGATTTAATATAAAATCATGCTTTGTAATTTTATTTGAAATATTCTCGAAATTATGTCTGGTCTGTCTTCAGCTTTATACTTAGGTATCTTTTTTAAATATCTTTCTATTTCTGGCCATTTAACATTGCAAGTAAAAGTTAAAAGTTATAAATAAATCTGGATTACCATATTGTCTACAAATTGCCATAGCATCTTGATAATTATTCATCATATTTCTAGGACTTCCAGTGTGAGAGCTTGGTAAAAAATTTTTTGGCCATATTATAACCTTTTTTAATTCCCATCGAGGATGCAGTATAAATATCTTTATACACTTCACTTCGCAAGTTTTTTTGATTTTTTCTAATCCAATCCAATCGATCTTCTTCGACAGTTGCATATGCATCAACTAAATATTGTTGAAATAATCGTCCGCCTTTTAATAAAGTATGCATTATATTATTTCTATCTTGAATTTGATATGTAATATAAGCTCGCATTGATACTCTTTGTCTTTTTCGTGTATGATTTCTTTTATCTCGTTGCATTAGTAAATCTATTCTATATCCATCCTCACCATATGGAAATAATATTGGATATTGTAAAGACATATATTTTGGATGTATTTTAGAAACACGTTGTAAATGTCCATTATTTGATTGAACAATTATATCTTTATTTGAATCATAGTGTCCGATATCACCAACTATTAAACCACCGATTTCTTCACTTGTTGGTTCTTCGTATTGTTTATTATCAGTTGGTTGACGATTTAATATACTCATATTAAGTGAAGGTAAACAATGATTTTCAAATTTATCTCTTATGGTTCGAAATTCTTTTACCAATTCATTAGTGTTATCAAACATTTTAATTAGTCCATTAACAATATCTGATTTAATACTTTCATTAGTATGAGTAGGATCAATAGCATTAATACGATTTAAAGCCTCATTTTTTGTATCATATAATATAATTGAGCATACTTAGGACATTCTCCATCAGAAGGTAATAAAGAACCCATCAAATGATGTACTTGTCCACTAATTTTGAATACATAAGGACCTGATCCAGTATTTATTTTATTATCAATTGTTGCTCCCATTGATGTAAAACAAAACATTGAGTTATAAATTCTGATATTTTCTCTAAAAAGTCTACTTATTGAACCTTTATTTGGATCCAATAAAGTTTCAAGAAAAGTCGGTGTCGGTTTTGGTTCTTCAAGTTTAATTTGACCTTTTTTGCAACAATTTGTATAGATAAGACGTGCATTTGAAGATGACTGCTTTATGGCTTCTCCAGCCCAAAAAGATGCATTACAATATTCACATGCATAAACATTATCGCCTGAATCTTCGTATTCGACAGCTAACAGCTAACCCTGTAATACTTTGAACTTTGTTACATAATATATACAACTATTCATCCCTCAATACAATAATTGAAACTGAATAGAAAGAACCTTGTCTGCTTTTCTGATATGATGCTTGACCAGATGAATACAAACGTTGATCTATACAACATGAACACTGACAAACATAAATTATATGTCTGACAAATACAAATTTAAAAATGAATTGCAAAAAGTACCTTTTCTGTTTTGCATAACAATACGACCGTTCCTCTTTTTTTTCACATGCTGCAATGCCTCATTATTTTCAGTGCATTGATTATTTTGTGTCATCGCCTGTGCAAATGCTATAAAAAAAAAAAATTCCAAACAACATGAGTAGATGAATTCAATTCAAGTTATTAACAGAAATCAATGCTTCAAATTCCATCATAAGTACTTACTATTGTCAACCTAGTTGGTTGAACTCGTGACTTTTGTTTTAGGCGAAACACGCTCTTGCATTTCAGTTACTGAAGCAGTAGAACTTTCACCAACAAAAACTTGTTTCATTCCTGTTTTAGCACCTTGTCTATTATCATATCTTTGTCTTCGCGCCATAACTACAGTCACAAATTATAGCAGAATCACAATTACAGAGACTTATTCCAAAAGAACATCAAAATTAGCAAATAAATAAAACACTACCAAAACCACAGTTGTACACCACCTAAAAACAAAAAACAAAAAACAGTTACTTTGTATTACCTAAACAATGAAATGATGCATAATAAAGGATTTGATATCACTTAACTGTATCCTTTATTACGTATCACTTCACTCTTTAGGTAATCAATTTCCAGTTTCAAATTGGTTTCCTTCTTGCATTTGGAGAAGACTTTTCCTATTGTAATTTGCAGAGAAAAAATTCAAAGCGCTCATCACCATTTACTCTTGCCAAGGATCTCCGACTTCTTGGCTTTAGATTGTTTGGCCATTATTGCGAAATGAGTGGGGGAGTTGGGGGTGGAGTTGAGATCTGAGAGAAATGAAAATGAGGGATATATGGAGGGAGATGAGGAATAAAAACGGATTTTTTCTAATCCAATCCAATCGATCTTCTTCGCAAGTTTTTTTTATGTTTTCTAATCCATTTATCACTATATACACCTATATACAATCAATGAAAATAATAAAACTGACTGAAGAATAAAAAATTAAAAAATAAAAGATGAATAAATACATAAATAAAAAAAACAGACAGCTGCTAAAATAAACACCTCAACAATAATCATATGAATTCTCAAAATACTTGTAACTATCTTAATTCTTACAATCCAAATATGAACATTGACAAATATAAACTTAGATGCTTGATAAAAAGAGTGATTTAGGAAATTAAACTTCAACTACTATTTAACATCAAGAGAAGTATAAAAAGTACCTGTTGTACTTTGCATAATAGCAGCATCAGGAACAGAAGAACTTTCAGTTTCAGTTATTCGAGTAGAAGAAATTTCACCAATAGAGATTTGTTTTCTTTTTTTTGGCATCTTGACTTCCATCAGCATTCTGTTCAAACAATCTTTTTCTCCTTGTCCATGGAGTTCTTGGTGCCATTACTGCATTTAGAAGTACAGAAGAATGAAGACTAAAGATAGAATAAAAACATGTATATAACCATCAACACAAACAATCATAACAGAAATAAACAAAGACAGATTATGGACAGAATGAAAAAACTATCCATCTGTAAAATTCATCAACACTAATACACGAACATATAGATATATGAAAATTCATCAACTTTTCCTATGATTTCAATCAAACTTACTGATCACCATACCAAAATTTCAGTTCTAAGTGAAACTATTTCGGATACATAAATGAGGTTGTGTATAGATAATCAGAAAAAAAAAAAAAATAGTGATTCAAAATCAGTTTGTTATGAGGCACTGTCATTTCCTATCTACCTTCAAAAAATGGAAGATAACATTTCAAGCTCTCAATTCTAAGCCACCTATGAAGACTAACATCGATTACTCGATCTGTACTGAGTTTTTGTTAAAGATGTACTTTAATTACTCTCTATGTCAATACTAAAACTTAAAAACCATAATCAAAACAATATTCATCAACTTTAGACAACATTGTGGAGATATCAGCAATAAAAAACAAATACAATACTATCAATTGAATTATGCTGAAATCATAAAAAAACAAAGTTAAATCATACAGGTATAAATTTACCTATGGGAAATGTTAAGATCAATTCAAACCCAATCACAATAAAATCCACCGATTCAAAACTACAAAACTGCAGACATCAATAAAACATCACCTCTGAGGCTCCGATGAAAAACCTCTTATCCTCTTCTTCCGATCCCAACAACGCAAGGACCTCCTATCGTTTTCCTTTCTTCAGAAAGAGACGAACTTCCAAGACAACACACATATATCAATTTGCTGGTTAAAAACAATGTACAATGACATAGGAAAAAAAAAGTGACTGAAAATAAGAAACAAACCAAAACAAAGCAAGAGGCTGACTCAATAACCACTTTTCTTAAATTGGATTGCATTTTTATATGTTTGTCACTTTTCTTATTATATGTTTCTAATAAGAACTTATTAGATTGCTTTTGGTTAATGTAGATGATAGAAATGGTTTTATCAACTCAATATGGATATCAGAACTTGGAATTTAAAGAATTAAACACATATACATTTACATGTTAAATTCTATTATCAACCCTTCAATTCCAGAACAACCAACAATCTAAGATATTCTAATAAGTTCCCCATCGATATAACATACAGTAAAATCATAACTTGAAACCTATACCAATTCCCCCAAAACGCAGAAACCTATACCAATTCAAAACCACCAACAACAAAAGACCCACTCAAAAACCAAATCACACAAAAACTGACAAAAACAAACCAGCAGAAGCAGAAAACTTACAAACTCGTCAAACTCGCTAAAGCCACAAATTCGGTACTGTTGAAACCAAATCCTCTTCTCTCTCTTTCTCTTCAAACACCACAAACCTGTTTTTTTTTTTTTTTTTTTTTTTTACCTATACCAATTCAAAACCACCAACAAATCCTCTTCTCTCTCTTTCTCTTCAAACACCACAAACCTTTTTTTTTTTTTTTTTTGAACCCAGATCCGCAGACAAACAAACCCCCCCTCAGAACGCAGAAACCTATACCAATTCAAAACCACCAACAACAAAAGACCCACTGAAAAATCAAATCACACTAAAACTGGCCAAAGGAATAGCTGCAGAAGCAGAAAACTTACACACAAACTCTCGGCAAACTGGCTAAAGCCACAAATTCCGTACTGTTCAAACCAAATCTCTTCTCTCCTTTCTCTTCAAACACACACAAACCAGTTTTTTTTTTTTTTTTTTTTTTTTTTTTTTTTTTTGGGTCTGAACAACAACCTTTCTCTCTCTTTCTCTTCAAAACCGACCCTCTGATCCGAATTAACAGCGACAGCCCCTAATTCACCGACGACGAAGAGCAAAACCGGCTTCAAATACCTCTTCTCCCTCTTTCTAAATTACCGACTATCAACCGATGTGGCTAAGTCAAAGCCTTCGAAACAACCCAAAACAAAACCAGAATCAGATCCCAGTTCTCCTTCTTTCTAAATTATCTCTCCTTTCACAGTTTCTAAATCTAGATCGATCACTTTTTTTCCACTCACAGTCTCTCTCTCTCTCTCTATCGGTCACTCTTTTTTTTCCTTTCACCAAAACAAATGGACGGTCTCAGAACCCGATCGGGAAAAGAACACCTTCCAATCCAATAGAAAAACAAAAAAAGTCATTTCACCGGACACGCACGTCATTTCCCACTCCCGTCAACAGTTAAAAATAATAAAACCCGAAGTCCCGAACTCATCGACCTCAACTCACCAACTAAACTCAGTTTTCATACGCGCTCTCCCCAAAAACCCCCCACAGCACTTTTCTGGCTCCCCAAAAACACCTGCAACAATTTTGTGATTCCAACTCAAATCCAGGGACAGCTGAGTCATTTCCCAACGCGTATGAACAATTGAAAATAGTAACCCCCAACTCACGTTTAGTATATGTATAATATGCTAAAGCTGCACTTCTTGATGACCTTGTTGATGTTTCAAGACCCAGGAAGTCTGCGATTATAAGTTGGCTTTTTTCTGCTTTTTGTTCTGGCCCTTTTTAGGCCTCCTTTTAACCAAAACAAAAAATGTCAATTCAGCATTAGATAAAGAACTCACTACTAAATTTTTAAACTGAAGCGGTTCTCTATGATCGATAAGAATCACGTTGTCTTCCAATCTTCTGCATAAAATTCTTTTACTACATTGTTGAAGTGAATTTCCTCCAGCTGTTCAAACAATGAACTGAATCACTATGCAAAAACAGCTCCAACCTCGTATTAATGAAGCATTCTCAAATGCGAGCTCCCATAAATTGGTCATTGAACAACTTGGACATTATCAGTAGTTGAAAAATTGGATACCCCAGAACTGACTTATGGGCTCATGAGAAATGCTTATAGTAATAAAAGGTGAAAACTGGTTGGCTTTATTTTATTAGCTGATAGATAATTATATGTTTTTGACAACAATGTCATACGCTAACCTATCCCTACACGGCCAAGAGAAAATTGTCAATATCTAGTTGCTGGATCTTTTAACTCGGTACATAACGAAATGAACTCCAAATGTCAATCTAGGATAGGAAGTTCCACCTTGTCAAAGGAAAAGAAACTCACCCGTCCCTGCTCCACATTACAAAACTTCAAAGGAATGCTCCTACATTGTCCCTCGAGGGCTTCAAGCTCTGCTCTGGATGGCGGATATCCCCTAAAAGAGAAGCCAAGCTTATAATTAAATACTATTACAAGAGAATGAGATACCAAGATCAATTGAGAAAAGACATAGATTCTGGTTTACTTTTTTTTTTCCTGAACATTTAGATTCTGGTTCACTAGTTAATCGGAAGAACATTTAGTTATCGGATCTAAGCTCAAACTAAAATCATTTTCATAATTTGTTCAGGTAAATGTTCATTTTCTTGGGGAATCAAACTTTTGAAAGACAATATAAATCCAACCTCCTTGAACTTTCAAGATGTCAATTCATATACATGCTTCAAATAAGTATTTGTCAGGTAAACATCACATGAAATACCACTTCATCACATGCCATGCAAACATTCACTAATTAAGTTTATGCCAAATACTATTAACCCATTTCTACGAAATGAAGCTTTCCTCAGCGATGACAACAATAGATCAATCCTGAGTAATAATAGTACAATGTAACTCTCTTATAACTTTTACGAAACAGAAGGCAAAAGAAGGTTCTTGCAACACGCAAATGGACCTCAAAGAAAAACAGTTAAGAAACAAAAGGTAAAATGATATTCCTGCAAAATATAAGGGATGAGCAAAATATGGAAGTGAAAACGTACATAGGACAAACCCAATTGTTTGATGCAAGTTAAAACCGCACCCCAAAAAAAAATGTTTAGAACTGTACTAACCGACAATACTGAGCAGGTAGATGCTCAAACACATGAAAACTGGCAGGTTGAAACTTTAGTATCATGGTTTATACAAACACACATATCAGGTGAAAGCTAACAAGAAAAGAGAGCATGCTGAAATTGATTAGTCGAATTGCTTCTGTATGTTATAGTGTCAATATTCATCTTATCTAGTTATCAAGATGACAGCAGACACTTCAAAATGAACTTTGAATTATAAAAATCTAAAAATGAAATAATAAAACATTTATTGGATACAGTTATGAATTCCAAATTCATATTTAAAGATGAAATGATTTACATGGAAGCAAAGTTTTACTGTTTGCTGCTACTCTGCAAAACCTTTGCGAAAGAATTGGCTTCATATGTTTGCATGAAGCTGTGCAGGAGTCAATTTATGTGGATAAGAACATTTTGTAATCTCATATTAAAAACATTCCCAAATAAGAATTGCAAGAGTGACTAAAACAGCAGAAAATAAAAATAGTGGATGTTGTTCTGCTGCATATGACTCCTCTATGAAACTACTCCCCTGTATAATTCAGTGCCTAACTATTATGCAACTTAACATCATTTTCTAGTTATTGACCAAAAAAAAAACATATTTTTTTCTAGTTAAAGAGGAACAATTAGCTTTACAAAATACGTATAACATTCAGACGATTGACAGATCAAACATGTCTTATGATGATGAGGATTAGTTTCTAAAACCAACACACACACACACAAATAAAAAAACAAGTAATCACAAATGAAATAAATTGAGTTACATCCTTTCAAGTAACCAGAAGAAATACCTAGTAAAACAGAGCACAAAGCATGGATCACCGGGAGAAGACTTCCTGAACTTGCTGTTAGGGAGATACACATTAAAAACCGGCCTGGCTTCATTAATCTGCATCTCATTGAACAATCCAATGACAGACCTGATCTCTTCTGATTCCAAGTTCACCGCCTCATCACTGTCGGGACAACCTTGGGAAGAAATAGATTCACAATTACTCTTAGCCTTCTTCATAGACCAGGGAATACCATAACGCCCAACAATGTAACCAAGAGATTTGAGTTGCCTATAAGCTCGAAATTCCTCCCAACAGCATCCATACTTGCCACCTGACTTCTTCACATATACGTCTTCCAAGGAAAGGCCAGTATCACTCTCATCCAATAGAACTAAAGCCCCTATTTCAACCAAAAACCTTTATACGATTGTCACAATTTGCAAACAAACCCATCTCAACAACATAAGCAAGAATCGCAACAAAAAAAAAAAGGAAGTGGGTATTTGACTTACAGAACTTCCTCAATGGAGTAATAGAGGTTGCCACCACGAACAATTCCAGTAGACTTGGAAAATGTGCCCTTCTGAACTACGACCTGAGCCATGCCCATCTCATCATTCCAGCGAGCCTTGGACACAACCGCCCTGAAAGAGCCGCCAACATCAAAATCAGAACGCTGAAACATTTTCAGATATTATATAGAAATTGATTTCCCAACCTGGGTTGCAATTTGGATGCGGGCCCAGAAGCATAGTGAACTTGTTCTTCTTCTTCTTCTTCTTCTTCTTCGACATCATTGATATCAGGCTCTCCCAAAGAATCCAGTGCCTCCATTAATAATTAGAGAGGGAAGGAGGATGGGGCTTCAGAAACAAAATCGGCGTTTGTCCTTTATTGGTACCCCTCCCCCCTCCGTTGGTTATTTACTTATTTTCAACAGCATTCCTTACTCTATTAATATTTTTCATTCCCGCATTGCCCATAAAAAAATAGAAAAATCATTTTTCAATTTATTAGATGCCACTAAAACATAAAATTGAATATGAAATTATTTTGAAACATACTTGTGGTAGAGTTCCAACTGCCTCAGTTGAACATTAAAACTTTTAAGAAATATTCGAGGGCGTATCAAATTTTTTTTTTTTTTTTTTGGTTTAAAAACTCAAACTCATAGGTTGGGTGTTAATATATTCATCTAAAGCCATAATAGGCCGTTACATATATTTCCGCTGTCATCTATAGACAAACAAGAAGATAGTGGTAGTACCCACAATGATATATAGAAATAGACCTACTCATTAGACATGTCATGTACGTAGACATAGCGGAGGTCCTCTTTGATACTACTCTAAAAGCGCTAAAGATATATAGAGTGCACAAATATGCATTAGCTTCCTAAAAGGAAATTATGGTACAAAACTACACTAATAACTAATGGATTTGGGCAAAACCCCAGCCCAAAACTCAAAGCCCAAGAGGGCATTGTATCAAATATTGATCCGCTTGAACCGTTATTTACATCTCATAGTACTTTCTCAGATAGAAAGTTGTTTTCATCAGATCTTGAGAAAATACAATCAAGTGAAAAGAAATCCAAATCTGCTGATATTGAGCAGACCATTTTTTTAACCAAGATGTTATTCTTCTAATTGTGAGCTTTGATTGTCGGATTAGAGTGATGAAATAGTGATTTTTGGAGTAGAATTTATTTAAAATGGGAACAAAATGGTCATCAACCATGTAAAATGAGTTATTATTCGAGTAAATGATCTGGTCATCGAAATTGTAATTGCATGGATGTTATATATGTATTTAATCGAAAATATCCAATTGACAACTGTCACGCAATATATTTAACACAGAGAAAGAAAAAAAAGTAGAGTAATTATAGCAAAACCACACACTTGTCATGATTAGAAGTCTAGAGTTCTAATTCAATACAAACTCTTCCAACGAGTGACAATTATGAGTTACATGATAAAGATGAAATGCATTGATGAACCAACTTAAACGAACTGAAAACTTCAAATTAGAATCACGGCTAGAGCTACCAGATAAGGCGGAATTGGAACCAAACTATGGATGGTTTAGATATCGGCGATTTGGAAATGTTTTCAAAAAATAGAAAGAAAAAACAAGTATTAGCTCGACTATGATTCGCTAAGACATTCAGCAATGACAGGTATAGGGACTCCTTGCAAGATTAGGATCCCTTGCCATTTAGGTTTGTTTTCTGTTTCAAATAAATCCCTATTATGTAGGGAGAGTTTGTTTTGTGTTTTGACTCTTTCCTGCTGCACTTTATCACATTTCAGTTAGTGTAAATCGTGGGCTGTTCTTTACATTCAGTTTGTTCATGTAAGGCTATATATTAGCCAAGGTTGTTATTTCAATAAAGAAGGTCATTCCTCCGATTGTTCTAAGTTCTTGATCTTGCATTCTTATTCTTGATCATAGTTCATAACAATCTGGTATCAGAGCCCCCACTGAGCCTGATAAAACAAAGCAGCAGTCTTTGTAGTTTGCAGCAGCAAAGGAGATGACGACCGAGGGAAGCTTTGTGCAGCCATCCATCCCTCGCTTCGATGGTCACTATGACCATTGGGTAATGTTGATGGAAAATTTTCTGAGATCTAAGGAATTCTGGAGCTTGGTGGAGACGGACTATGTTGAGCCCGAGAATGGAGTACAGCAGACAGCAGCCCAACGACAAAGGTTAGAGGAATTGAAGCTGAAAGCTTTGAAAGTGAAGAACTATCTATTTCAGGCAATTGATAGAACCATTATGGAGACTATTTTGTAGAAAGACACTTCGAAGCAAATCTGGGAATCGATGAAGAAAAAGTATGAGGGAAACGCTAGGGTGAAGCGTTCAATTCTTCAAGCACTCAGGAAGGATTTTGAGACTCTGGAGATGAAATCAGGTGAGAGTGTATCTGATTATTTTTCTTGAGTCATGACTGTGGTAAACAAAATTAGGGTACATGGAGAGCAGATGCAAGATGTCAAAGTTGTCGAGAAGATCCTACGCTCTTTGACTGAGAAGTTCAATTATATTGTCTGCTCAATCGAGGAGTCAAAGGATATTGATAGCCTTTCTATTGATGAACTACAAAGTTCATTGACAGTTCATGAACAGAAATTTCAAAAGCAGATTGGAGAAGAACAAGCTCTTAAGGTGTCATATGAGGAGAGAGTTGGAGGAAGAGGTCGTGGCAGAGCTGCATTTAGAGGAAGAGGCAGAGGAAGAGGGCGCCAACCATTCAACAAAGCAATCGTTGAATGTTACAAGTGCCATCAGCTTGGCCACTTCCAATATGAGTGTCCAACTTGGGATAAAGAAGCCAACTATGCAGAGTTGGATGAACATGAAGAAATGCTTTTGATGTCGTATGTAGAAATGAACAATGCCAGAAGGGAAGATGCTTGGTTTTTGGATTCAGGCTGCTCAAATCACATGTGTGGGGATAGAGCTTTGTTCTGTGAGCTGGATGATGCATTCCTACAGATAGTGAAATTAGGCAACAATACCAGAATGAGTGTTCTTGGGAAGGGAAAAGTGAGGCTACACATCAATGGCTTTAGCCATGTGATCACAGAAGTGTTCTTTGTTCCAGAGCTGAAGAATAATCTCCTGAGCATAGGGCAATTACAGGAGAAAGGCCTTGCAATCTTAATGTAGGGAGGAAGGTGCAGAATTTATCATCCAGAGAGAGGGCTCATAATTCAAACCACGATGACAGCCAACAGGATGTTTATCTTGTTAGCCAAGACTCAACCAGAGAAGGACTCCTGTTTTCACACAACCACCTCAGATCCTACCCACCTTTGGCATTGTAGATTTGGTCACCTAGGCCATAAGGGTTTAAGAACCCTACAGTTTAAGAAGATGGTCTGAGGACTTTCACAACTTCCTGCCTCTACTGTGACATGTACAGACTGTATGGTAGGGAAACAACATAGAGACCCAATCCTAAAGAAAACCTCATGGAGAGCCTCACAGAAAATTACAACTCATTCACGCAGACATTTGTGGCCTAATCTCTCCTATTTCTAACAGCAAGAAAATGTACTCTTTGTGCTTCATTGATGATTTCAGTAGGAAGGCATGGATTTATTTTTTGAATGAGAAGTCTGAGGCGTTCAATATGTTCAAATGCTTTAAGAAACTTGTTGAAAAAGAAACTGGTATGTTTATTAAGCGCTTACGCACTGATAGAGGAGGAGAATTTAATTCTGAAGAATTCAATGAGTTTTGTAAGCAGCATGGTATTAAGAGGCAACTGACCACAGCATACACTCCTCAACAAAACTGAGTGGCAGAGAGGAAGAATCGTACAGTGATGAACATGGTCAGATGCATGTTATCAGAGAAGAAGATGCCAAAGACCTTTTGGCCCGAAGCTGTGAATTGGACCATGCATGTGCTAAATAGGTGCCCTACTCTAGCTGTTAAGGATGTCACACCTGAGGAGGAATGGAGTGGAGTGAAGCCCTCTGTTGATCATTTTAGAGTTTTTGGTTGTGTATCACATGTGCACATACTAGATGCAAGGAGAACCAAGCTGGAGAATAAGAGTTTTTGTTGTGTTTTGTTGGGGGTTAGTGAAGAATCTAAGGCCTATAGGCTTTATGATCCTATTGCAGAGAGGATTGTGATCAGTAGAGATGTGATTTTTGAGGAAGAGAAGCAATGGGACTGGGATAAAAGTTATGAAGAGTAGGTGTTGGTGGATTTAGAATGGGGTGATGAGCAGATCAGTGGTGAAGTTGATGAGGTTGACAATGAAGAAAATGATGAAGATGAAGCTATAGAGACTGCCTCCCCAAATTCTCTAAATGATGCAGCTCCAAATTCCCCGATGATGAAGAAGCTCTAAATGCAAGAGAAGAAAGAGTTAGACAAGTTCCTGTTTGGATGGGTGACTACGTTAGTGGACAAGGGCTATCAAAAGGAGAAAATGAAGCTAAATGGCCTTGGTAGTGGCCTCAGATCCCTTGAGCTTTGATGAGGCAGTAAAGAACTCTAAATGGAGACTAGTTATGGATGTTGAAATGGAGGCAATAGAGAAGAACAAAACATGGGAGTTGACTGAGTTGCCAGCAGGGGCCAAGAAGATAAGGGTTAAGTGGATTTATAAGACCAACTTTAATGAACTTGGAGCTGTGGACAAGCATAAAGCTCGATTGGTGGCGAAAGGGTATTCTCAGCAACATGGTGTGGACTACACTGAAGTATTTTCTTCAGTGGCAAGGATGGAGACGGTACGGATGGTCATTGCTATGGCAGCTTAGAGAGAATGGAAGATATACCAACTTGATGTAAAGTCAGCGTTCCTCCATGGTGAATTGAGTGAAGATGTATTTGTGGAGCAGCCGAGAGGATATGAGCAGAAAGGAAGTGAACACAAGGTCTACAAGTTGCATAAGGCCTTATATGGACTAAAGCAAGCTCCATGAGCTTGGTTTAGTCTTATTGAGGCTCATTTCATGAGAGAAGGGTTTCAAAGATGTCACAGTGAACAAACATTGTTCACCAAGTCTGGAGAAGGAGGTAAAATTCTTATTGTTAGTGTCTATGTCGATGATCTCATTTTCACTGGTGATGATGAACTTATGATGGCTGATTTTAAAAGTTCGATGATGAGGGAATTTGACATGTCTGATTTGGGGAGAATGAGGTTTTTTCTTGGCATAGAAGTGCTACAAAATTCTGATGGCATTTATATTTGTCAAAGAAAATATGCTTTAGATGTTCTAAAACGTTTTGGTATGGAGAAGAGCAATGCAGTGTGCAATCCCATTGTGCCAGGTTGTAAAATGCACAGAGATGAAGATGGGGTCAAAGTTGATGAGACACTTTACAAACAAATAGTGGGAGTCTTATGTATATCACTGCCACTAGACCTGATATGATGTTTGTTGTGAGTTTAATAAGTCGATACATGGCTAGGCCAACTGAGCTGCATATGCAGGTTGCAAAGAGAGCATTGAGATATTTAAAGGGCACAATGAATTATGGGATATTCTATAAGAAGGGAGGGGCTGAAGAGCTTATGGCGTTCACAGATAGTGATTATGCTGGAGATGTGGAAGATAGGAGGAGCACTTCTGGTTATGTCTTCTTGATGGGTGCAGGAGCAGTAGCATGGTCTTCCAGAAAGCAATCTTTAGTTACTCTCTCGACCAGAGAAGCAGAGTTCGTGGCAGCTGCAACTTGTGCTTGTCAGGGGGTCTGGATGAGAAGAATATTGAAGAAGTTGGGATACTCAAGAAGGTTGCACCACAGTGAAGTGTGATAACAGTTCAGCCATAAGCTCTCTAAAAATCCAGTCATGCATGGTCGCAGCAAGCACATTGATGTGCGTTTTCATTTTTTGAGGGATCTTACTAAAGATGGGGTTGTTGAACTGTGCATTGTAGGACTCGAGATCAAGTGGCAGACTTGATGACTAAGCCACTGAAGTTGGATGCATTTATGAAGTTAAGAAAGCTGCTCGGTGTTCAAGAAGTACCTGGGATAAACTAATTGCTATCTGCATTAGTTTAAGGGAGGGAATGACAAGTATAAGGACTCCTTGTAAGATTAGGATCCCTTGCCATTTAGGTTTGTTTTCTATTTCAAATAAATCCCTATTATGTAGGGAGAGTTGTTTTGTGTTTTGACTCTTTCCTGCTGCACTTTACCACGTTTCAGTTAGTGTAAATCGTGGGCTGTTCTTTACATTCAGTTTCTCATGTATATATTAGCCAAGGTTGTTATTTCAATAAAGAAGGTCATTCCTCCGATTGTTCTAAGTTCTTGATCTTGCATTCTTATTCTTGATCATAGTTCATAACAAGCAATATTTAGTAGTTTCGATCGAGCAAAAGATATTTCTTCTTTTCTGAATTTTTATTCCTTGAAACGATGGAAGTTAACTGGGGCATTACCACGAGTCATTTTGTGTCTGCGTGTGTTCATGGATAACTAGCATGTATAATATTAACGGAGCGTCAGAAGATACTATTGCAAAAAGAGACGAATTGGACTCATTTCTTGAGCAAACCCGATCAGAAACTAAGCCCCGAGTTTACAATAATTTCACATGCAGCTTGGAGAGAAGCCTGGTATCGTTTCCTTAATTACCTCCGATTCAAGTATATTATTTTTCACCCAAAAAAAAGCTTAAAAGTTCAATAGTATATTATTGTTAGTTCTCAGGATCTCAACCTCTCATGTGCTCAACAACAATGGTATCACAGGAATTCTCTATCCTTCCTCCAGATTTTTTAACAATGATATCACTATGCATGTACTACTGCATAATCTCTAGGTTTTTCTTAACTTATTTGTATGGTTTACAAGGATACCATGCATACCGTACCAATTAGCTGCAAGGATCAGGAGTCTCTCATGCTATCACCAAACTATATGATTTCCAGCATCTTCAATATGAAGATTTTGCCATACTCTCCGATGCTGCTCTAGTTCTCAACCCAACAAGTCAGCACAACCCTCTCAACCCTCAAAGTCAATAAAACCCTTATAACCCTCATAGACAGCAACTTACTTTAGCGGAAGATGAAAACTTATAAGAAATATTTGAAGGCCACAGTTTATCAAATATTGATCCACTTGAACCGATCCACATCTCATAATATTTTCTTACATACAAAGTTATTTTCGTCAAATCCTAAGAAGATAGAATCAAGTGGAAGGAAATCCAAATATGCTGATATTGAACTTGTTAGTGAAGATATACTTTCATTTTTCGTTTTAACTTCTCTCTCTCTCTCTCTCTCTCTCTCTTTCTCTCTCTGGTGCAAATTTTTTGTTGAACTAAGACTTCTAATGTGCCATGTATTTGTGTGGTCCAGATGATATACATGGCTATAGAAGCTATGTGGCATTCTGGGGTTCAAGGCAGTACCACTCAACAAATACCCCAATTCATGCCATATATGCCCATGGGGTCTGGAATGGGAATGATTAATATTTGTGGTAATTTAGCAGGAGGAACAAGACTGCCTTTTCTATCTGTTCCATCAACTTCTGTTCCAAACTTGCCTGTATTTTTTGGACCAAGATTTGTTACATTCCCTCAATTCCCAACGCCACCTCCGTCTCCGCCACCATTCATGGCTGCACAAGCAATGCCTATAGTCAGTACCACGTACATCCACTACTACTACTATTGTTCAGCCACAAAAGATTCCTTACACACTCAACCCTGCAAACCAAGGAGAGTAGTACTTCTCAATACAATACAAAAACGACAAGGGATTGCAAGAAGAAAGTACCACGTCTAGTAGCGGAAATTGATCTTTTAGATATTTATCAATCGCTTACTGGTTTTTCAGACTGAAATTTTGAGGATTTTGGTGTTTAATTGAAGCACATAATATTGTCTAATATGGATCTGTACAGATCTACTCCAATGGAATGATATAATTCAAAATCAACTGCTATATTTAGTATGAAATTTAACAAAGTTAGGAAATTGCTACTAATTTGAATTGTACTCATCTAAGAAACATGGACAATAATATTTTAAAGTAACTGGAATGATGTCAGCTATTTATTGTTTAAGATGGTTTATATGTTAGTGATTTTGTTACATCAATTGTTTTACAGTTGATTATGGGAATGTTTGAACATTATATAGAAATATAAAGTGATGGATACTCGCATGATAATACCTTATTCAAGTCCATAGGTAGGTAATCGATTCTCATTTTTATTTGTTTAATCATCCCTAGCTCCATCTTTATATTTGTTTTAGTTTTAAATGCTTTTGTTTGATGTGTTGCAAACGGAAAGATATATATGTAAAAGACTCATGAAAGCAACATACAGGGTTTCTAAAGTTTTGTTGCCCTCTAGGATATGCTTCTGAAATATATAGTTTTAACTATTTAGTTCATGTATATTTAGGACCTTAATCGATCTTATTTATTTCATTACCAAAATATCGGGTTTTTAGGAAATATCGATGATCCAGAAAATGGAAATATCGTGGATATAGCGATTTCGGTAAATAATCAATAAAAATGATGGAAATTTGAAGAAAGTATGGAAATTTTAAGTGAAATTTTTGAATATGTTTGTTTTATCAATTATCTACTATATATGAAAAGAAAACCTTGAATAAATATTGTTATATAGCGAGTTGTAATAATTTAAGATGAAAAGAAAACGATGAATCTTTGACAATTATTAAAAATTTTGAAATAAACATCTAATCTATACTATTATTAAGATAAGAGACTTTGTTAGCCAAAACTGAAATTTTTGACAGATTTGCCTCTGAAAGATTAAAAAACTTTGAGAATAAGTTAAATCACAAGGGTAAATATGATAATTACAAAGTAGATTTTTACTAAGAAAATAAAAAGAAATTATCCTGTTATCCCACTATTTTCTCTCTACAATAACTATTTTGTTTTATTTTTATTTTTTAAATAAAAAACCATTACACATATGAAGAAGGCTAGTTTTTTTTTATGGCTGGAAAACAAATGGGTCATCACACCTTATATACATTCTTTGTACATATCATACATTATATCTTGAATTACATGAGTAACTTAGAACCACATAGAGGACCTATGAGGTACAAAATCTTCATTATCTTCATCATCTCTATGTGTAGAGTCTTGAGTGTATTGTGAGGAATAGTCATTAAATGATAGATTCCCTTTGTAGTTTTGTATGTATGACTTATATGCCAACCATATGGGTCAGGTGGGGGGGGATTGGCTCTAAGTTTCGGTGCTGGTAGTTGTAGTAGGGATCATGCATTGCTCGACTTTGGCCATGACCATAATCATTTGAAGATTGCCCTCAAATTGTGTCCATGAGTTGTCACTTGATTGCATCTCATATGGCATCATATATGCTGGATAAGGCATTACCAAGTTTTGCCCTTAAGGGTAAGGTCCATAATTGCTTCCTCCCATACCAAATGAATCAAAAGTGGGAGATAAAAAATCATCTTCATGCCTTGACATGCTTCCTTGACCTCTTTCCTTTGGTGTATAGTGTTTTCTAATAGCACCAATACCTGATCCTGCTTTCCTACTCCCATGATCTTCATCTTGTGTTGCATGTGTGAAGCATGGCTCACAAGTAAATCGGCTCATGTGACCAATTTGACTTCCATTATAACCTCCAACCCCATCATCATCTCCACCTCCGCTGTAACTTCCACTATCTCCAGCTCTGATGCTTGATGAGCCTCATGATCTTTTGCTAGAGTTATCATTTGTCCTTGAAGGAATATGTAAGCCATGAGACTCTCTGCAAGAGGAATGAGGTAAAAGATTAGATCGGTCCATTGAGGCTTCAAATAGATTCTCTATAAGGTCCTATAATCTCTTCTCGAATTACTTGCTCTACATTCATTCCTTCTGCACGTGCTTGTTCAGCAACTCTGGGAGATAGATTGCCCTCCTCATCATCCAAATGAAGTGGTTTGATCCATTCATAAAGTTGATCTCTCTCTTCATCATCAAACTCAGTACAAATATCAAAGACATCCAATGGATCTTTTTGGTCCACTTGAGAATACACAGCTTCTCTGTCTCAAAATTTTAAACCTCATGTTGTAATAGCAGAATACCAATTTCTCTAGCCTACTATATCCCAACATGTTTCTTTGCTTAGTATGAATTAGTGTAAATGTACTCCAATTTCTTTCACTGGCAGATGCTGATGCTATTTGTGATAACACTTTGATAGCTATCTTTCTCACAGTAGGTGCACTACTTCATACATAAGCCACCAATCAACTATCATAAAAATTCATTTGCATAAGTCAGACATCATCAGCTGCAATTGTAAGAGACATCAGCTCAATATAGTAATTATGTGGACTCATATGAAATATTTTACTATATACCTACTGAGAGACATCTTTGTTCTAGCTGCAATTGCTGTTGACGTGCCAAAATTGCATCCTTAAAATATGTAAGCTGAATATCATAGAAAAAAATTAAAATATATTATAATCAAAAGCAAAAGTATATCTTGCCACACAAGGAGTATGAAATAGAGAGGCGGCAAACTTGAAGTATGGGTGTAGAAAAATTTTGAACTTAGGTTATTCTCATCTTCTTTAGGTAAATCCTTTCTAATACGACCAGGTAAAGCGATTTTGGTGGAGCTAGGCTCACTTGAAGACACTTCTCCAATCTGAACCAATCCTGGACATCGTATCATACTAAAATGAACCTAGTGAAAGACAAGTTTTTGACCCAAAACAATTTTGACTCTAAAAGGAAACTAAAAACCAATAAGCATTGGCAATTTAGAAACCTTTAGGCAATAGCAATCAAACCTCTTTTCCGTATTGACCTATTGTTGGAGAGTTAGGGTCCAATTTAGAAAATACTTTATGCACAGCTTCAATAAGCATACAATCATCTCCGACGCCCGGTCTATAATTGTATCAAGGATTCAAATAATAACCTATATTAAGAAAATATATATAACAGTTAGTAAACTACATCTACATTTAATAATTATAGTTTGCTATATAATTGGTGTAGTATGTACTTGCTGAATGCAAATCGTGTCATAATGTTTTGAACCACCGATCATCAATAATTTTTACTACTCATTTTGCTCCTTGCTTTCTTTCTAACTCTTGTTTCACTACACACATCAGCTCATAAACGGCACCCATGATTTGATAAACTTATGTGTCAACGACGCGTAATACTTTATAATGGGCTTTAGAAATTTGACACGCATTTTCCGCTTGATCCAAAATGCTTGATCATGTACAATATCATCAATGATGTGACCATGATCAGTGCGATTAAAATTGTTGTTGGTCCACCAATCACTTGTAAACAATTGTTTCGATCTTCACTTCCTCATAATTAAGCTTTCTAATGAAATGAAGTTGGTTGCAACTTGTGTTGGTGCGGCACAAATAATTTCTCATTTATAAAAATCTCACATCTTTGTTAATAACAAATTATGATTGTAAAGGTATTTTGAAATAATAACCTTTTCAATTTGTTATTTCTTCCCCATTTCTTCGAACATGAGATCAATGCAGTGAGCTGCACAAGAAGCCCAATGAACATTATGGTGTCTTATCAATTTCTTATCAGCTTTAACATAATTAGCAGCATTTTTAGTCACCACTTAAACCACATTGTGCTCTCCAACCTCTCTGATAACTTCCTTCAAGAGTTTGTATATATAGTGATGCACTTTTTCTCATTGGAAAAATCAACTGACTTGAGAAAAACGGTGGTACTTTTGGTGTAGACCATGAAATTTATGATGTGTCTCTAGTTGGCCCTGACCATCCATTGCACATGATCGAGCATCTATAAGTCTCCCATGTTGCCCTCAATGTGTTAACATATTCATAAATGTCTTTTAACTCCATATCCAAATACTTGTTCCTTATCTCATAAGGTGTGGGGGGTTGTACTTCTTGTTCTTTCCAATCACCAAGTTTTGATAATGAGAAGATGTTGCTTTCTCAGCATAAATATTATCATAGATGAAAAACTTACTGATAAAATGACCCATTACCTTCTTTATTGAAACTCTTGAAAAGGCATTTCTAATACTCTTTTGGCAGGTTTGAAATGAATTGCTAAGGCTTGGTGCCAACGGTTGTATTGGTTGTAATTCTCTAAAACTTGTTGCTCGTTGCATGTGTGCGCCTCTACTAAACCCATAAAATTGTCCTCTGTTATGAACTTTGTGGAGATGTTCCCTTTTCACATTGTGCTTGTTTGGAGTCACAAATTGCTTGCCGGAATGATGCACGTTCCTCAGAAGTCATGTTATCATTGTCATAAATCTCATAGTCGCCATCATCTTGTAAGCCAATTAGTTCTCTAAGAAGCTCTGCTCAAAAGCTCTTCCATTGTATACGCTTTTTTTTTTGTTTTTCTTTTTGTTTATTCACCAATAAGAATTTGATGAATTACTTCACTTCTGTTGGAATGGCCTCACATCGTTGCACATTGTATCTGGGATCTATTCCACTGAGATGGTATTTAAGACGTGTCACTTTACCATTTTTCATCGTAATCCCACAATATTTGCATATGCTACCATTTTTGTTATTAGGAATTTAATCTTTGTGCTCCCATGCAGGATCACGCCTACTTCCGCCACTAGCCATTGTATTTTCTTATCAAACTTCCTGCACAAAAAATTAAGTAAAGTTAAACTCTAAACATTATATTATTATAAATATAAAAATACCCTACATTTATTCATACGTCGATCCTAAGTTTGCGTCTAAAGATAATAGATCTGTAGGGACTTGGATTAACTTATTTTTGTTAATATCTCAATACTTTACTAATCTCTTATATAATGTAAGAGTGTATTGAGATAATGTAGAAATGTATTAAGATACCAAATATTAAAAATAGTAAATGTCATTAATTAGAATAATAAAATAAAGGGTTAAATACTGCTTACTCCCTATACTTATAGGGTTTCATCGTTTCAGTCCCTGACCTTTGAATTTCACCTAAAAAGTCCTTGAACTCCCAATTTCCTCCTAATTAGTCCCTGCCGTCAAAAACTCTGTTAACTTCCCCTAAAAAAGTCTATTATACCCTCGATTACTTCCAAAAAAAAAAATTATCTTCCTCTATTTTATTTTTTTTAATATTTTTTTTTTCTTTTTACCTCTTCTTCTTCCGGCTTTCTCGCATCCTTTTGTTCATCTCCTCATCAAGATGGTTCCAATCCACACACCTTCAAGAGGTGAAATGAAAAAAAGAAATAAAAGAGAGAGAAAAATAAATTTAAAAATAAATAAATAAAAGTGAGGGCATAATAGACATTTTTGGCAAATTTAACAGAAAATTTTGACGGCAGGGACCACTTGGGAGAAAATTGAGAGTTCAGGGACTTTTTAGGTGAAATTCAAAGGTCAGGGACTGAAACGATGAAACCTTATAAGTATAGGGAGTAAACAATAAGAACCAGATGCTTAATAATATTAAGTTCTTACCAAATTTTGATTCACCAAATACAAGCATAAGAGTCGATCTTTTGGAGTGAAGAAGAAAGTAGTAGGGAGAAAAGAAGTGAAGAAAGAAACTTGAAGTTTCATTCGGTGCAAGAAATGAATGGAATTTTGAACTTTGTATAGAAGTGAAAATTTGAAAAGTTGTTGTAAATTTTTTTAACTTTTTGAGCTATAGGTAAATAGATTTCTAGGTAAGAACCTATAATTGTAAGTTAGTTATTGATTAGATATTTGCCTAAGATATTGATTAGGTAAGAACCTAATCCTAAGTTATTGATTAGAATGTTGCAAATATAACACAAATGTAGTTGCAGCATAGTTGGCTAAGGTTTTCAAAAAGCAATGATATGACCAAGGTTCGAACCTTGATGACCTTTTTGGTTTTTTTTTTTATAGAAATTTTAGTCAACTAATATTCAAACATGTGATGGGGACGTGGGGTCATGATGTTGATTTTGCATGTGAGAGAATGGGAGTTGGATTCAGAAGTTTCTAGAAATCTCCACAAAAATCACTGAAAAATAGCGAGTTTATCGATACTTCCCGAAATTTCAGAAAATTTTGAAAATATCCCACGAAATTCAATTGGTAGGTAAAGAAAATATAGCCCCCTCAAAAGAACAAAAATAAAATAAAATAACTCAAACAAGTCTATTCACTGATATAGAGTTTAATAGGGTTTGTTTGAGGTAGAATTCTTCATAGTTAAGAGTTGCATACTTCTTAAGAAAAATTGTAATTAGTTGACTTTCTTAACCTAAAGAGGTTTATTCACCTAGTTCTTGTTGGAACACAAGAATTTCCCATCTCAGATAGGTCTATTTACCTAGTTCTTCTTTAAGTTTCATAACTCAAATAGGTCAACTAACCTAATTCTTGCTGGCTATAGGAATTACCTTTAAATAAGGGTAGAGACTGCAATTACAATCTACAAGCAGTTAAAAGCAAAGCCTAACAGGCATGGGGCTGAGCTTCCCAGTTAGGTTGGGTTCCAAACCCATTTTCAAATAAATAAAATAAAAGCAAAGCCTAAACCAGGAACCAAATAATTGATACAAGAAAAAGGAAATGACTATAGTTCACTTTTTTTTTTGGGCTTTCTTTTATCGAGGACAATGAAAGTACTGCACTTGCATCTTTGAGGAGGGCTATCTGAACAGAATTTTTCAACACTTGAAGGATGAGAAGAAGCTACTTTGTATTGTTTGTAATGACTGCTACACGTGGGATAAATATGAAAATACTTTGAAGGCTCATTTCAAAAAATACAAAAACAGCAAGCATAAAGATGTACAATATGAACTGCAACGCATGAGATAAATATGAAAATACTTTGAAGGCTCATTTCAAAAAATACAAAAACAGCAAGCACAAAGATGTACAATATGCACATTAATTAATGTTCATCTGCAAGCTACAACGACCCCATGCCAAAAGATGATAATGATGTATGATGTGATGTGAGCTAGACAAAGTTAGATATGTTGGAAATGAAAGAGAATCAAAGAGGTACTTTAATTAGCCAGGGATGCATGAGTTAAAGTTGAAGGAGAAACTTAGCTCCAATATTATATATAGCCGGAGCCATTATCTAGGCCCTTATATGCTGGTTTTGACGTTATATTCATGTTTAAATGGGTTTGTATACTTTTTTTACATATAATGGATGCTAAAACTATTAACATAACTGAGTCATAACTGAATGACCAAAATGATAATTTTGCAAATTAGGAATTCCAAAATTGCTCATACAACTGATCCGGGGAATGACTACAAACCTGCATCTTTGAGGAAGGCTATCTGAAAAGAATTTTTCAACACTTGAAGGATGAGAAGAAGCTATTTTGCATAGTTTGTAATGACTGCTACATGTGAGATAAATATGAAAATACTTTGAAGGCTAATTTCAAAAAATACAAAAACAGCAAGCATAAAGATGTACAATATGAACTGCAACGCGTGGGATAAATATGAAAATACTTTGAAGGCTCATTTCAAAAAATACAAAAACAGCAAGCACAAAGATGTACAATATGCACATTAATTAATGTTCATCTGCAAGCTACAACGACCCCATGCCAAAAGATGATAATGATGTATGATGTGATGTGAGCTAGACAAAGTTAGATATGTTGGAAATGAAAGAGAATCAAAGAGGTACTTTAATTAGCCAGGGATGCATGAGTTAAAGTTGAAGAAGAAACTTAGCTCCAATATTATATATAGCCGGAGCCATTATCTAGGCCCTTATATGCTGGTTTTGACGTTATATTCATGTTTAAATGAGTTTGTTTACTTTTTTTACATATAATGGATGCTAAAACTATTAACATAACTGAGTCATAACTGAATGACCAAAATGATAATTTTGCAAATTAGGAATTCCAAAATTGCTCATACAACTGTTCCGAGGAATGACTACAAACCTGCATCTTTGAGGAAGGCTATCTGAAAAGAATTTTTCAATACTTGAAGGATGAGAAGAAGCTACTTTGCATAGTTTGTAATGACTGCTACACGTGGGATAAATATGAAAATACTTTGAAGGCTAATTTCAAAAAATACAAAAACAGCAAGCATAAAGATGTACAATATGAACTACAACGCGTGGGATAAATATGAAAATATTTTGAAGGCTCATTTCAAAAAATACAAAAACAGCAAGCACAAAGATGTACAATATGCACATTAATTAATGTTCATCTGCAAGCTACAGTGACCTCATGCCAAAAGATGATAATGATATATGATGTGATGTGAGCTAGACAGAGTTAGATATGTTGGAAATGAAAGAGAATCAAAGAGATAGTTTAATTAGTCATGGATGCATGAGTTAAAGTTGAAGGAGAAACTTAGCTCCAATATTATATATAGCCGGAGCCATTATCTAGGCCCTTATATGCTGGTTTTGACGTTATATTCATGTTTAAATGAGTTTGTTTACTTTTTTTACATATAATGGATGCTAAAACTATTAACATAACTGAGTCATAACTGAATGACCAAAATGATAATTTTGCAAATTAGGAATTCCAAAATTGCTCATACAACTGTTCCGGGGAATGACTACAAACCTGCATCTTTGAGGAAGGCTATCTGAAAAGAATTTTTCAACACTTGAAGGATGAGAAGAAGCTACTTTGCATAGTTTGTAATGACTGCTACACGTAGGATAAATTTGAAAACACTTTGAAGGCTAATTTCAAAAAATACAAAAACAGCAAGCATAAAGACGTACAATATGAACTTCAATGCGTGGGATAAATATGAAAATACTTTGAAGGCTCATTTCAAAAAATACAAAAACAGCAAGCACAAAGATGAACAATATGCACATTAATTAATGTTCATCTGCAAGCTACAGCGACCCCATGCCAAAAGATGATAATGATGTATGATGTGATGTGAGCTAGACAGAGTTAGATATGTTGGAAATGAAAGAGAATCAAAGAGGTACTTTAATTAGCCAGGGATACATGAGTTAAAGTTGAAGGAGAAACTTAGCTCCAATAATATATATAGCCAGAGCCATTATCTAGGCCCTTATATGCTGGTTTTGACGTTATATTCATGTTTAAATGAGTTTATTTAATCTTTTTACATATAATGGATGTTAAAACTATTAACATAAGTGAATGACCAAAATGATAATTTTGCCAATTAGGAATTCCAAAATTGCTCATACAACTGTTCCGGGCAATGACTACAAAAACCCGCATCATTAACATTGACAATGACCAAAATATCGAGTTTCGAGGAAATATCGATGGTCCCGAAAACAGAAATATCGAGGATATATTGATTTAGATAAAAAATCGAGAACTAACGGGCGTGGGGCTGAGCTTCCCAGTTAGGCTGGGTTCCAAACCCATTTTCAAATAAATAAAATAAAAGCAAAGCCTAAACCAGGAACCAAATAAATGATACTGGAAAAAGAAAAGGACTATAATTCATTTTTTTTTTTGGCTTTCTTTTATCGAGGACAATGAAAGTACTGCACCTTCATCTTTGTGGAAGGATTCTGAAAAGAATTTTCAACACTTGAAGGATGAGAAGAAGCTATTTTGCATCGTTTGTAATGACTGCTACACGTGGGATAAATATGAAAATGCTTTGAAGGCTCATTTCACAAAATACAAAAACAGCAAGCACAAAGATGTACAATATGCACATTAATTACTGTTCATCTACAAGCTACAATGACACCATGCCAAAAGATGATGATGATGTATGATGTGATGTGAGCTAGACAGAGTTAGATATGTTGGAAATGAAAGAGAATCAAAGAGGTAGTTTAATTAGGCAGGGATGCATGAGTTAAAGTTGAAGGAGAAACTTATCTCCAATATTATATATAGCTGGAGCCATTATCTAGGCCCTTATATATGGGTTTTGACTTTATATTCATGTTTAAATGAGTTTGTTTACTCTTTTTACATATAATGGATGCTAAAACTATTAACATAACTGAATGACCAAAATGATAATTTTGCCAATTAGGAATTCCAAAATTGCTCATACAACTGTTCCGGGGAATGACTAGGAAAACCAGCATCATTAACATTGACAATGACTAAAATATCGAGTTTCGAGGAAATATCGATGGTCCCGAAAACGGAAATTTTGACAGAAATATCAAAGATATATGGATTTAGATAAAAAAATCGAGAAAATGATGGAAATTTGAAGAAAAATATGCAAATTTTAAGTGAAACTTTTGGATATGTTTGTTTTATCAATTGTTTACTATATATGAAAAGAAAACTTTGAATAAACATTGTTATATGGTAATTTGTAATAATTTAAGATGAAACGGAAAATATTGAATTACCGACAACTCTGAAATTTTTTGAAATTAACATCTTTTTTTTTCTTTTTTTTATGGCTGGAAACTCAATGGGAGGTTAGACCATCTTGCCTTATAAACATGCTTTGTACAGATCATACATTACACCTTGAATACATGAGTAACTTAGAACCACGTAGAAAACCTATAAGGTACAAAATCTTCACTATCTTCATCATCTCTATTTGTAGAGTCTTGAGTGTATTGTGAAACATAGTTATTAAATGATACCTCTCCTTTGTAGTTTTGCATGAATTGACTTAAATGTCAACCATATGGGTCCGGGGAGATTGGCTGCCGGTAGTTATAATAGGGATCATGCATTGCTCGACTTTGGCCATAACCATAATCATTTGAAGATTGTCCTTCAGATTGTGTCCATGAGTTGTCACTTGATTGCCAAGTTTTGCCCATAAGAGTAAGGTCCATAATTGCTTCCTCCCACTCCAAATGAGTCAAAAGTGGGAATTAAAGAATCGTCTTCATGCCTTGACATGCTTCCATGACCTCTTTCCCTTGGTTCGAGCCTTGGTAACCTTGTTGATTTTTTTATTTGAATTTTAGGCTAACTATATGTCAGCCACGTGATGATGATGTTGATGTTGCATGTGACTGATCATTGATGTGAGAAAGGGTGGTAGAGTGGTGTTGACCGTGTTGACTTTGCATGTGGAGAAAGGGTGGTAGAGTCGGAAGAGTCGGAAGGTTTCGGAAAAAAAAAACCCAAAATTTCGCAAAATATCAGTCGAAATATACTTGGAAGGTCACGAAAATTTCAGCCAGTCAAAAAAATGAAAATATCGGCGAAATATAGCCGATAATTTTGATTTTTTAATCCTTGAACATTGGCAATAAAGATTTTGCCCTACTCTCTTATGCTGCTGTAATTCTCAACCCTCAAAGTCAGCACAACCTTCTCAATCCTTAAAATCAACAAAACCCTCATAATCAGCAACTTACTTCAGTTGAAGATGAAAACTTTCAAGAAATATTTTAGGGTTTATGAAATATTGATTCGCTTAAACCGTTATTCACATCTCATAATACTTTCTGAGAATGAAAGTTGTTTTCATCAGATTTTGAGGGAAAACAAAAAAAAAAAAAAATAGCTCTTAAACGTATAGCGCACTTAAGTCATCCATAAAGCATTAGCAGTTTCCAAGGACATGATCCACACTGAAACTTCACAACTATGACTCGGCCGAATTTGGATAGAAGATGCCTACAAGGACAGTAGCACCAAGCTAGGGAAAGGAGTTGCCTGGGGACTGGGTTCTTAATAGCAGCTTGCCAAATTGTTTGCCAAGCTATGTCCTGCCACCGAGAGATAAGGTTGCAAGCTCGACAATTTCAATTAAATCTAAAAATGTGAAACATTTGTCGAGAGATGATATTATCTATGTTAAAATTCACTGCCATGTGTTCTTTTTCAAAAATTAAAAATGTCATCGAAATTATAATTCACCCAGCTAGCCTGCAAGTAGATTAACCACTCATCACCTTAATCAGCTGTCTTGCTTTATTTGGTCGAGTTGTGAGTTGTGACCAACTGCCAACTTAAAACATTCAAGGCACTCACAACTGACTATTTCACCTTCTGAAAAGAAAAACAAAAATACGAAAAACAAAAGAGACACCCTAGCTATATGATTAAGGTAATTTTGATGCTTAAATTGTATAATTATGCCTATAAAACAATTTAGTTCAGAAGCAAGATTCAGTTCAACATGCATCTCATTTCTTTGTCAAACAAAACAAACAGGAGAGAGCTAGTCTTCTGGAAGTCCTGCCTTCACAAATCACAAGCTCCGGGCAAGTTTTTCGTACAAATCACGAGGCCAATTTATATTGGAATTATTTGCAATGAAGCTAGCAATCTGCAAAAACCAAATGGCTCATCAATCATAAACACATACCATAGATCAACTTCCGCTCAGACGACATTACAAGTTTGTTACTATGAATGGCCAACTCCCAAAAGACAAAAATAAATAAATAAAATAAAATACAATAGAAAACTAAAGGCAGCAGCTACTCTTTTTCCATTATTAAGGCACCTTCAAATGAAAGTCTTATCCAATAGAAGATAGGGAGAGGGGAATCAGAAACCATGGCAGATCAAATCCAAGCCATAGCTCAAGCTGGCAAGATATTAGTCAACAGCTCGATTCAGGAGTTGAACAAACAGTGATGGCTTACTGACCAAGCATATAACAGAGCTAGAATCACCTTATAACATCAAACCTCAACTTTCACATGGTAAAAGCCCAGAATTGGGACCGAATTTGCTTGATATCTATGAAATACACCCATCAAGTAAAATAAATTGCTTAAAAAAAAAAAAAAGCGAGACAGAGAGAGAGAGAGAGGCCAAACATACATGGGACATGCAAATAAGGTACATAAAATGATAAATGATGAAACTAATTTTTAAAGCATACCTTAGCCCTCAAGGCTCGGAGTGATCCATCAGAATCCACCATGTTGTCCAGACAAGTCAGTGCAACTTTCAAGAGGTCCGGAACACAAACTTGGACATGGGGACTCAAGTTCTTGAATCCATCAGTGGTAGTATCTGGTGTTCGAGGATCTAAAGGAAGGAATTGAAGTTTGGCAACCTCCCTCAAAGCATCAACATAATGACCTAGTCTTGCCAACTTATGTACTGACAGTATGGCCTCAAGTTGTCTTAAAACAGTCTGCTGCTCTAAAACACTCTCCCTCTCTTGAGGACTGAAGGGTACATTCAAATGACTTTCATCAGCTAAATTGGATACACATTAAGCAGTGAAAATCCATTACCAATGCGAAATAATCCAAGAAAGGTAGTAAGAATCGAAAAATCATCCAAAAACCGAAATGCACATACTGTGCAAAATAAGCATGACCATGTAAACACTGCAACATTCTGGACAGTTACTGGTAACACATTGCTAACTCTATGAAAGTGCCAAGGGAAGCTCTAATGCTAACTCAGTTATTCTAATAGGGTTTACTTATGATTAGTGATTCATACAATTCTCTCTCAAGTCTAATAGTAGATTACCAGACATCCTCTGTGGGAAGGTCTGTCCATTCTTCATATAGCAAGCATCTCACAATATTTAGGCATTGTTTAAACATTATTTAAACTTCAA
This sequence comes from Rosa lucieae, assembly GCA_024704745.1. Classification (NCBI taxonomy): domain Eukaryota; kingdom Viridiplantae; phylum Streptophyta; class Magnoliopsida; order Rosales; family Rosaceae; genus Rosa; species Rosa lucieae. The sequence goes on from JANPXK010001105.1 coordinate 40,726, forward strand.
TATAGCTAACATCAAGGAAAAAAGTAAATAAATAAGTAAAAAGAAGATGGTAGTGTCAACATACCTGACTTCAGATGAATATTTGTCCATCTCCAAGATCTCATTTCCGGAATGAATGAGACCAGCAGTTTGACTCTCCCCATCCGATCTGCCACGTGACAAGGCACAAATTGCTTCTGAGAGGCACTTGTTAATGGTATCCAATGCCATTGAGAATGCCCCTATTCGTTTCTGAATTTCTATGGACTGAATAAAATGAGAGGAGAACAGGATTAGTGCATCTATGAGAATAGTTATTAATGACAGCAAGAAGATGAGAGGGAACCATACATGAAACATCAAAACTATAACAACAAAGTGTCAAATATTAAAAGTATTCAATATACTAAGCGTTCCACCGCAAATCTAATTGGGGTTTTTGAGGTAATTATAGAGCTCCCAAGAAATATTTCACTTGATTGTAACCCTCCCCAACGAAAAAAATAAATATATTAATGGGGTCCAAATGTTTGCTCGAACAAGATGTCCAATTTGTAGTCATGTTTAAACTCAATGGAGCCCAAAAGGTCAAAACATGACCATAACACAACCAGTATTACTGACACCTTTTTCCGACGGAAAAGGCACCAAAAGCCATACTTGAGTGGAAGAATATATTCCCTTTTCAGACCAATAAAGATCTAAGACTTTAATACAGCTTCTGAAAAATTTGAAAGCATGGAGGTTAGGGAAAGAAGCATTACTTTTTCATACAACCCAGTTTCCTGACAATGGTGAGCGGCTTCAAGCAGAAATTGTTGTCTTGCTTTTACATCAATCAAAAATCGTCTCAGTTCACCTTCTTCGCCAGCACCTCTTGAACCAAGTAAAAGATATACCCCACCATCCCGCAACAATAGCTCTGTAAGTAGTTGCTTCAGCATCAAATTTCTTTGCCTTTGCTGATCCACATTACCTCTTCCAGACCATGACAAATGGCCACCACCAACTGCAGCAGCAGCCTGTGCATAATATTCTAATGCCATTGATAGATTACCAACACGTAAATATGCAGATCCATACTGCCTGATGATGCTAGATGCCTCTGCATAAGCATCCATCACTCCCATCTTTTGTCCAGCTCCAGCACCTTCAGAAAGGACCCCATGGTCTGCTAACACAATTGATATGTGGGCAGCATCAATGTTGTATCCCTCGTCTCCAGATTCTTGAGACAAGTATACAACAGCTGGTATCAACTGGATGCTTAAAAGCAGAATGTATGGATATACCAGAGGGTCCTTTCCGTTTTTTGTGTAATATGATGGGTCAAATTTATTTAAGTAAGCCTGCAAATCTTCCAACGTGTATGGTACCAAGCTCTCATTCATAACAATGGATGTAGCTCCAACTGGGCAGTCTCTTACAGCTGACAATTTGAACCACAAGAAATCCTCTATAGTGTTGAAAAGAGTTGGTAGATCACGTAGCAGGCGGTCAATTTGCCTACGAGAACCAGATATGAGAGCATACAGTAACAACTTTTTCTTGTCATATGCAGGTCGACCAGCACGATCACCAATTCTTAGAATTTTTTCACATTCCTCAGATGCCGCAGTTGCAATCTCGGCAGGCACCATGCCTCCAGTATTAATCCACTCCGTGAGCTGTCCAAAACTGAAGTAAGGACTAAGGCTATTCCATATATAATAGTTTATGCATATGGAAATTAGGGAAAAAATATTTACCAGAGGAGCAAAGTGGTTTGAAGCACGAGATGACAAAGCAACGGACCTTGCTTCATCATAATAGCCAGTTCTCATGCAAAAGTAGATCTGCCACATATAGAAGAGATTACTCAGTTCCCTGATAATGTACTACAAGAGGAACAAATTGTTGAACAACACATTGTATTGAAGAAATATGGGGACAGAAACGAAATTCGCAGCGGAAATTTAGACCAGTGGCATGTTCTGTTAAAATACTATTTTTCTGCTTTACACTTGCTTATATAACAAGTTATCAAAATACCCAAATACGTAAATCTACTGCTTACTCCTTCTCCATCTTATAAAGAAGGTATGAATAAATTAATTGTCAGATCTCTCCCTCAGCAAAACAAAAAGAAAATTTAAAAATTAAAAGGAGCCCAAAAAATCTTGAGAAAGAAAGACAGAAAAACAACAAACCAAGAAAGAACACAGCTATGAATTGAATGAATCGCTCCATTAAGATAGCCTGGTGGTCCAGAAGGTAAAAAGTTTCTAAGAGATTGTCCATCCCATATAACATTTACTTTGAAACTTGTAAGACGAGAATCTAGAGCATGTAGCTTCAGAAATGTAAAAGATTAAGAAGTAAAGACCTGCTGCCAAGTGGTATCAACAGGAGGCTGCCTCCGCGAATCAACTGCATCAAAATCTAGAACTCCATAATCTCTTAAACGAATCTGCAAAGAAACAAAATAGAACTGAGTTGCAAGATAAAAGATCTGGAAGGATACCATAACATGTAACAACAAGCATGTTCTCAACATTTAAACATGATTACAAACCCGAAGGAAGGCTCGAATTCTTTGTAAATTTCCAACAACCCCTCCAAGAGCAGCCTGCATGGAGATGGAGAGATGACAATTAAGTTGTGCCCAAAGAGTACAAAGAAAATAAGGTACTTCTTGCAGAAGTAAACTTTGTAAGGAAAAAGAAAACATTAAAGATTTGTAAATCCAAGAAACAGAGACACAACGTTGATAGGCCAATAAGATAGCAGATAACCATTGTGAAGGGAACTCATTTTAGCAAATTTTTTTACGAATTAGGCAATTAGCATACAAAACAAATTCTCTACCTGTGCAGGGTGACTTTGAATTGTATCCATGATGTATTTTTCATGCCCCCATTCCAGGTGGCGCCTTGCACCAATAACTAATGACATCTTTTTTGAAACACTTCGTTGTATGGTTATATCTTCACTCAGCAACGTCTGTCAATAGATTGATATAATCAAAAGCTGCGTATCTTATACACATAAAAGTCGCCAACTCAGAAGAAATCATACATTTTACATTTTATAAAATAAGTGGATGATTAGAAGTTACCTGAAGAAGGTGCCATATCTTCTGCATGTTCACTGATTTTCCTCCAGATGCATGAAGGCCCAAACTTTCATACGCACCCTTGAAAGCTGTAGCGGGCTACGGAAAGTACAAATAAACACAATCATTTCATAAGTATATCTAAATTCAGTCTTGTAGCATCCCCTTTCTACAAAATGACTATTGCCAAAGAAAATACAGCAAAAGGCCAAAGCCACCAAACAAAAGGTGGGTGACATTAGAAACCAGCACATATCTCACATACAGTATGATTGTGCTGGCAGTTGGATCAAGAGCACAGCATTTTCTTTTACACTGTGATTACAATTTAAAACAGCCAATTGAATTATGTTTTCCCCTGTTCTTTCATACCCAGAAAAGCCCACAGATAAGGGTTCAAAACTGCTCCAGCTGATGATCACAGAAGTCTCTCAGCATGACAGAATTTTCTTAAGCTAAAAAAAGCTAAAAAGAACAAGCTCACCTTAAAAGGTAAACTGCGCTGCCTTGCATTGTTGAGATTCTTTACAACTTCCGCATAAACAGAGGCTTTTCTCTCAAGGATGGGCTTGCTATCTAGGGGTACAAGCTCCATGCTAGATGGACCAGATGAAAATGAGGGCTGGAAGCAATGGATGCTACTTGACCAGGACGACTACCACCGCTGACAGTATAAGTCACATTAGTCCTGGGTAATGTTGAAATCTGGCTTAAGCTTTGAAGGAAATCACGTTTTTCCATCTGCCAATCCTCCTGCCAAATATCAATTTTCACCAACAATGAATGTTGAAAATAGAATGAAATCATAAGCTCAACTATGATTTTCAAACACCATCATCTCCATTAACTTTTTCCTTCTCTATGTAATTTTTTTTTTTTTTAACAATAATAAAGGTCACAGGAATACCCTTTGACACTAAATCAGATTTGATGCCATCCATAAAAATAAAATAAAAAATTATAAGTAATAAACATGATGAGGGAAATTCATATGCTACTCCAAGGATAGCAATGCGTATTATACAGGTAATGAGAATGATCATACACAGAATAGTATAAATCTATACACAGTCAAATCCTATCATAATGGCATCAAACAAGACCATTGAGTACACTAACCTCCAAAACTTTTAACATATGATCATTAAAGCTTCTAAGGTTATCCTTCTGAGCTTCTTGAACAGCTGAGACCATTGCCATTTCATGGACCTAAGGAGAAAAGAAGAATTATATATTTATATACAATATGGTCAAGGTAACATTATCAATCACAATGAAGTGCTACACGCATGCAGCTGAAAAGTGGATAAAAGCATTTTAAGGTACATAACACAAATTATTCCACTTATCAGGACATTTGCTCATTAATCAATATAGACGTCAAAAGCATGTCTCTAAAGGCATTGTACGATATGCAAAATAAAGCAGCTCGTAAGATCATGTTTACAAAACTTCATCCAATTTTAGAACCCTCACTCTGACAGCACGATACATAGATATAGAAACAAAATTAAGAAAAGTAATCATAAACTCAATCTGTTCTAACATAGTCAACCACTACTCTACAAAGGAGCAATAGATCCCCTAAAGCTAGACGTGCATACATTCAGAAATAGAATAGAGGCCTTTATTCTTGGAGGTAGATGAAGATGCATGCAGTTTGGCATTGAAGAGGAAAATGTTACTAGATTACGAATAAAAGTCAGCTAAATTATCCCACATCATAAAATTTAGAGCTTTCTGCAATATCTATATTGAAAGTCAAAAGAGAAATCCTTCTAGTAAACTGTAACGTGTCTAACGGTAGCCCTTTCCTTCAATCATGTTATACTACACAGCTTAAAGCTAGCAATGATGTAAAATCATCTTTCAACAGATCAAAGAGGACAAACTATTAAAATAATGAGAGAAGCACATAGTAATCTGATCACATCATCATTAAAAAGTTTATAGTTAAAAATTTACCTGCTGCAGATAGTCTTCAATGCTCGTTGCTTCGGCAGGAAAAACATCCTCAAATGTTGTCTTCGAGTGTATAAAGAAAGGAACAGATCGCCAAAAATAATTAGTGTGAAAGGTATAGAAAGAGTAACGCATTTCAGACCCTAAAAACAATCGTTCACTAAAGATATAGAGACCCAGAAAATACGAGAAAATAAAGATTATGTAAAAGTAAAGCAATTACAGTTAGAATATGAACTTGATTGAGTTGATCCAGAAACCGAGAGAAGCATGATTTACAAGTTACAACTAAGCTGATATTATTGGAAACAAAGTATAAATGCCTTTTTCTGTTATCATTCATATGGAGATTCTCATCATATAGTTGTATGACGAAATTCTTTAGGCAGAACATGGCTCGATTAATTTGTTCTTCTCTCATAACGTATTTGTTCGTCACAATAATGTCTTGAGAGTTGAGAATGGGCAAGGTTTTAAAATGCAGGATGCAAAGTGACTAATCAACTGTTTTGAGGCTGGACGTCTATACAAAGAAGGGAACATATAAGTATGATTACCTTCAATTCAAAAGACTTGAGGTCCCGTGCAAGCTGCTCTGCGTTTAATCCCTCACGAGCAAGAAGCCTGCAATGTAATGATATGGATAAGTAAACACATATACTTTATAAAAGTTAATAGCACAAACGCAAGTTCCAATATTTAAGACAGGTCTGAACCTCCAAGCAATTCAAAGTTCCAATTTACTAGTTTTGTATGTTTCATTATCTTGTGAGCAACCCGATGAAGTAAAGTAAAATTATCAATAACGTAAGAGCTTTATTTCGTAAAGTAAATTTGAGAAGCATAATATCTTTGGAGATAGCAATCATTCCGGTACCTCGTGGCAGCAATGGATTGTTGAGGAGCCTCATTTCGAAGAGTTTTCGCCTTGAGCTTCTTAGATAATGTTTCCAACTGATCCAAATTTCTCTGAAACACCAAACAGAAAATGAATTCAGAGATGGCCTAGATCTCTGTTTGCTCAACTAGCGCAAGTGAAGCAAAAATCCAAACGGATAAACATGGACTTGTCTTTCAATTAGAGGCACGCAGCTGTAAGCAGAGAGAGAGAGAGAGAGAGAGATAGCAACAACCTAAAGAGTCGATTGAACAATGCCTAAGCTGAAAACCTAGCATTCAGTTTCTGGTGGAGCTGAATTTAGCAAACGGAAACGGAAAAAGTGAAGAGATGAAAAAGGAGAGGAGGAGAAAACCTGAAGAGGGGGAAACTGAGCGGAGGGAGCGGCTTGTTCGAGAAGCTTGGTGGAGGAGTGGAGGAGATCGGTCCAGCTGCTCAGATTTTGATCGGTCGCCATAGCATTTAGCTCTCAATTCTGAAAGAGAGGGAAAAGGGTTTAAGAGCTCAAAGCCCTAACGCCTTTTAAATCCCAGTGCAGACTGCAGAGCCACGCTAACCTTCCCCCCTTCGTTTTTTTGGGAGCAATTGCTTCTCTCTTTTTTTTGTCTTTTTTGTGATAGAAATAGAATGGAGGCAAAAGCCCAAACAGGGATATGGAACGCTATACAAAATTCAAGTCTTGACAATACCACTATAAATCTCGGAATTGAGTTGAAAATTCTCGTCGATGAGTTTTTCTATAGTTTTAAAATTTTATGGGTATTTCATTAAGGGAAATATTTAAGTACATTAATGTACCGATACGTTAAGTAAACTAGGTTCAATACAGAGGTAGACTAGCTCGGTACAAAGGTAGACTAACTCCATACATGTCTACCCATGTACTGAACTAGTCTACTTGATGTATCAGTACATTAATATACTGTAGATGATCCCTTCAATTAGGGCTTGCCTTCAGGCGATATTGCTTAGAGGCGAGACAATGGTGGCTTTCGGTACATTAATGTACTGTAGATGATCCCTTCAATTAGGGTTTGCCTTCAGGCGGTATTGCTTAGAGGCGAGACAATGGTGACATCAGTAATTTGGTCAGATAGAAGATTAATGAACTTACCTACCAAAGTATTTTTCTCATCTTTCTTTGTCAATCTCTCTCTATTATGTTACTGCTCTTAAGTCAAATCCTCTGATTGAACCCATGAATTATGTTATATAATTTTTCACTTAGGGTTCTTCACCTAATAACAATCAAATATTTGTGCTCAAATTCAAAACTTTTGTCTCCTTTAATTTTCTAATAGCAATCAATATCTTTGAGTATAATTAGACTAACCCCTAAAAATTGTGATTAGGTGTATAAATGTGATTGTTGAATTGGTATGAGTATAAATGCCTATTTTAGGATTTTTGAGAAGACTTAAGGCTGAACTCGATGAAAAACTTGTCAATAGGAGATGTGCAAGTTCAAGGTGGAAGTGCAAAGTTGGTCCAATGATTAAAAAAAACTATTAAAGAAGAATGCAGAAAGATGGAGGGTCTCAAAATGATCTGTGACTCCCTATTTTAACAGAGACAAGGCTTCTCTTTCTCACTGCTATCTCTTAAGCCTTAAGCTAAAAGGGTGTAAAGCTTAAGCCTTAAGCTGAAAGGGTGTAAAGATCAAGCAGTGATTCAGGACTTTACCTTTGTCATAACTCTCTTGGGAACATTAATCTCAATTTCTTATCAAGCTATTCCTAGTTAAGGATTTGGAACCAATTTTGGTCTTGGGTTTACCTTAAGCTTATACGGTGAAAATTGGGGAAGCATAGGTTTTGGCTTAAGATGGGTCGTGATTCAAGATGCTTTCTAAGCCAATAGGGTGATGAGATGAGGCATCCATTACTAGCATATGCACGGGAAACCCAAATTTAAGTATGGTCCTCAACTCCTAAGACGCCTTGGACACTTGACATTTGGCCTCCATAGGCCTAGCAAAACCTTGTAACCTTCCACACCACAACCCACTAATAAGCCTATTTTAGCCTAGTGGCTTAGATCCACGATGCTAGTCGGCTGCGTGGCATGTTGTAATAAGCGAGTCCAGGCACATGTCACTGAGAATTCGCGTGTGCAACTTTGCATGGCATGTGTTAGCATGTGCTTGGACTAAGTGAACATGTGGTTGTCGATGGACGTTCATGAGAGACAATGTGCCTATGAAAGAGAGTATGCCTGGTCATGGAGTGTGCATGTGAGCTTGGCATGTTTGAGCTTGGCTTGGACTGACTCTCAAATAAGCTTTGTGTGACTTTGTCCTAGGGAGGGGCTTGGCCTTTGTGATGTCCCTTGCTTATTATTAGACATGACATGGCTTGGCTTGCCTCCCTTAGGTTCTAAATGCAAACTCTGCGACAAGCTTGCTAGGCATGAACAAGATGGCGTAGTAGGTGTATTATTAATTATGCTTATTACTCTAGGCTTCATTCGTTGACCCAATATCAATACAATGGCCCTTAAATCTAGTCTAGGCCCAATCTTAGACCTTATAACTCTTCACAAAAAATAGGTTTCAATTTTTGAGTATCAACATTAGCCCCCTTGATAGCTGTTGGATCATAATTCATATATATATATATTTTGTGCCCTTAAACATGAAAATTCCTTATTCTAAAGTCCAATTTAATGTTCACTAATCAAATTCCATGTTTTATATAAAATCTTGACAAGAGAAGAAAAAAGTGAAATTCTGGCAAATTTTCCGTGCACCACCACTTTTGGCTGCACAAGAGTTGACGCACCACCATTCACGGTGGTGCCATTTATTTTCTGGCCACATTCATAGAGGAGCAAGGAGGATGAGTATCATAGCATTTATTCCATTACATCCATTCACCATCTCCTCCACAAAACCTTCATCTTCACTATTTCATTTTCCAACTACATCCCTACTCATAACATTTTATATATACCAAGCTTCATCATCATCTCAAGTCTTGAAGAATGAGTTCAAGGAAGAAGCTAGAGCACAAGAGAAGCCACCACATCATCTCCATACAAAGTTTCCATGATCAACCACTTCATCATCCTTCACTTGTGATCATCCTTAGTCATTTCTAAACTCTATTCTTTGATAGCTTAATGTTTTCCATTATGTTGATGCTAGTTTATATAGATATGTGTGAGTAGTCTATTGTTGGGGCTAAGGTTGAAAGCCCTAGCCCAACTTGTAATGAATTGATGTTTGGATCTTATTTGATGCAATTTTCATGATCATATTCACATGCTAATTCAAGAAGTGATTGCTTGTATTTGAATCTAGTTAATTTGAATACTTTGTATTTGTCATTACATGAACAATATTTAGGGAGTAGATAGCTTTGAACATTAATAGCATGATAGCACAATAGGTGTGTATGTGAGAGTAGTGAGTTAAAATCACCTAGACCTAGGATTAGTTTGCTTGCTTGATTATCTAAACTCAAACATTTATGCATCTAGAAGCAATAAATTGATACTTATCCGGTAATATAACTTGTTATTGGATGGTTAGTTTCGCACTTATCCGGTGGAAATTGATAAAATCAAAGGAGTTTAGGCCTTAGAATGGACCATACCATAGAACAGAGTATGGTAATTTCTCACCTCCATTTCTTCAACCCTGAAAACACCTGAATCCCCAAATAAACCAAAACTAAAACCCATACAACCATAAACCACCAAGCAATCAAACCCAATAAAATACCCACATGCATTATCAAAAGGATGACTTTATACCTTTTCATACGGCCTGGACCAAATCTCATCGACCCAATCGAAGTGACTCCTCAACTCCTTCCAGCCAACCACTAGCAACTCTGGCGGGTCCTTAAACCCCACCCTGTATCACTCCCCTTCCACACTTATCACCACTCCCCGCCACCACGCCTCTTCTTGAAAGGCGTCAATGTCGTCGCCGAGCTCGAAAATCTTCCCGGGCATGTCCAGTGTCGATGGCTGCCGGATGAACGACACGTCGATGTACTTACGTAGCCGTTTGGAGGGGTCCCCCTTAATGAAGCAGGTGTCGTACCGGACCAAGATCTCATTCGAATTGATGCTCGTTTGTTTCGGTGGTTTCTGGACCGGCGCCAGGAACCACGCACCGTGGCAATTTTCTTCTTCTGCGCGCACCTCGACGAACGCTCCGGGGCTCAACCAAGTATGAGTATTGTTGCTCTTTTTCACCATTGCTGGTTTTTCTCACTCACAGAGTATGTGTGAGAAAGAAGAAGAGAGAAAAGGGGGTCAATTTTGGGTGGGCCTTTGAGGCTGATTTGCTCCAAAGTTCCATTCTTTTTGTCTTATAGTGACAGTCTTTGAGAGGCTTTTCGTTTCGAGTGACACGTGTAACTTTGAGCGATTTTGAAAACATTTTAAACCTTTTTTAGTCTTTTTGGGAAGGTGACTTTTAGTTTCCCTCCTTTTTTTCTCTTTGAGAAAAATGTGACTATTCCCCGTTTTTGTACATGGATTGACAAACGACGTGTCATTTGGTAAAGTTCAAAGACTAGACGTACACTGGATACACAACTGGATACTTAGGATTGCATTACTTATAGTTTGAACATGCATCAATGCATGCAAGGGAGGCAAATGCTGAACAACCTAAAGCTCTAACTTCCATCCATTCTATCACATCTAGTTTAGCATAGCCTAGTTTACATTTCAAATTTTTATTGTGTTAATTTGAGTTTAAACCATCTCCAAAACCAAAATCAAACCACTACACCATCTTGCATATATTCACCATGAAAGCCCTTGTTTGTGATTTGTACATTTGCATATTCATCTAGTACCCTTTAGATTTTCCCTAACTAGAACAGTTTTCCAATCCCTTAGGTATGATATCCCCTACTCATAATCCCTACACTATAACTTAGCCCTTATACTTAAGGGTGGCTATTTGGCTAACAATAGCGAGCGACATAATCAACAAAATCTGACTTTACCATGTGAGACAAATTGTGTTGATACCCAGGCACATTTATTACAAATCCTCCCTACTTCACCTTTTCTTTTTCTTTTTGTGTTGATACCGACCATTCTCATGATTATCATAGCATGATGCTTGTATTTGCTTGGATTGCTTGACAATATTCTCATGGTTATCATAGCATGATGCTTGGGTTGCATGACAATATTCTCATGATTATTTTCATAAACATGAGGCATGTGTTTGTTTGAGTTGCTTGGTGAAATTTGTTCTGCCAATACTCTATTTTACATTTTTTGTAGATACTTGAGTTGTTGATATATGTTTTGTTTTATTTTGTTTTGTTTTTGTTTCTTTTTTTTTTAATAGATTGGTGCTTGGGCTCTTAATTTGTTATGGCTTCTGACTCAACTGGGGGTGCTCTTTCCTTACTAGTGGACACAAGTTTTTCATTAGATGATGGACTGAAGAGGGGTATGCTGTGTGTTCCAAAATTTCATGGCATTGGACATGGTCAAAACTTGATCATTGATGGAAATGGCTCATCGTTGCCCATAAATCTCAACTCTATTTCAAGACTCAATATTGAGAAAGGTGAATATCCTGCTGTTCTATTGTCATTCAAGTATCTCTTTAGTATTGTCAATGATCACTTCAACTAGGTGAATCATGAATTGGGCAATTCAAAAGCTCAACAGGTCTTGAACAAAGCGAATATCCTTCCTATAGTTCTTCTTTCCGACTATGCAATGTGAACAAAGATCAAGCCATGCTTCGTCATCTTGTTAGGCGGTGGAGTAAAGAGACTCACGCTTTTGTGTGCTCGTGGGGTGAGTTCACTCCTATACTAGAGGATGTGGCGAATATTATGGGGTTGCTTATTGTGGGTAAGATTGACCCATCCAATATTTAACTAAGCATGGAGGATGTGGATAAATTATGTATTTTGAAGGGAGCAAATGATCGCTTTGCTTTATGGGTGAAACATTATTGGGGGTTCAACAAAGAAGATGGAGATACGAGAATTTTTAAGAAGGGGCTTGACTATGACTCGTATTGTCGAATGGAAACTTTATTGAGTTTATGGCTGAGTAAGTTTGGCTCTACGTTTATCTAAAGGTATAGTTTTTCCTTTGGCTCCTATGTTTCTTAGGCATCCATATTAGTCACTTAATTTGATAACACCTGAAGAGAAGGAGAGCATTGGTAGTGAGGTCATTGATTCTTGTGTGTATACAGCTTTTCTCCAAATGTAATAAATTTTGAGGAGGCAGCAAAAAGACAAAAAAATAGTAATAAATTTTAATTTGGGTGGAGAAGATGAAAATTGATGTTATCCAATGTGAAATTAAGTAGTCTTTGTATGTAATTAATTAGTTATGTATTTTGTTTTCTCGACAGATTTGTATTTTAGAAAATTAGTGTACTTATTAGTCATTTTGCAGTGGGGTAATATAGTTTTTCAATAATTCAAATGTCTGTAGGGTGAAAAGAATGTATATCTCTTTTTCCCTTGGCTAGGGGCAAAAAGAATATCTTCATTCCCGGTTGGATGTAATACATTTCAAAAAAATTAATTATTTCTTTATTTATTTTCATTTCTTTCTTTTTCATAGCTTGTCCCCGGCATGATAGGGATTTGCACTTGTTTTAGTGCAATAGCTTCTTCTTCTTTATTTTTTGCTTTTTCCCTTGTTAAGTCACTATCATTGTTTATGACTAGTGGCTTATTTTCTTGCAATTTTGACTTTCCCTTTTGGGGAAATTCTAGCCATTTTTGACTTTGTGATCTTTTGTCTCTAAAGTAGAGATTGTTCCCGGAGGATTGAAACTCTATAGTAGCTGGTTTGCTACTACTAAGACTTTCTCCTACAAAGTTGTTAAATAACCATTGTTTTGGTACCTCTAAATCTTTCCAACATAATAGTGTTGGTTGAATTTCAGTGTCGAAGCTGTCTTGGTTCGAATAATTCAACAATATTTCTATCTAATTCTTTTACTGATGTTTGAGGGAGCCTGGTTAGCTCATGAATTGTTCTCCATTGAATTGCTAAATCCTGGGAGTTCTGATCCATACTTAAATTTTTAAGTTGAATCTTTATTTTTATTGAATTTTCAATATTTCTATCTGTTATAGAAATAAAGTAATTTGGTTTGATGTTAAACCAAACTATTCCATTTACCAGATTAGATTGAATACCTCCAATCATTGACTGGAGCGGATTGTTAAGTCTTTTATCAAAAACTACAGTAAGTATTGGTGTGTCCAAACCTTGCCTAAACAATGCGGTTATAGTGATATGGATTAGACCAATATGAACATATCTTATTTCTCGATGTTTTTTCCTCCATCTTTCTATTCTCTTTTTATCAAATAATGGAATTTCCATTGTTCCTTCATCGGTACATTGAGCTGTGGTGCTTCCACTGAATTGCTCAAATATTCTATGAGAAAATATTTGAAATCTAGAATTTTTATAAATAGCATCTTTATTTATAGAGTATTTAGCTTTTTCTAAAGTCTGTAGTTGTTCATTAGAAAAGCTTATTTCTTCGCCAATGACATCTTTTAATTTTATATTCTGAAGTTCTTCTTCAGAATTTTCTTCAATATGCTCTTTTAGCATAAAGATGAATTCTTCTTCTTCTGAGCTATCACTTTCAGTTTCTAGCTCATAAAGGATGTCTTCATCGTCAGAGATTTCTTCTCCTAACAATATTTCTAGGTTGTTTTCTTCAACCATTTTGACCATCTTTTTGGTATTCTTTCCTTTTCTAGGACATTCTGGAGCATAATGTCCTTCTTCATTACAAATATAACATCTGCACTTTTTATGCTTAGGATTTTTCCCCATCTGCTTTTTCTTTCTGATATACTTTTTCTTTTTTGAAATTTTTTTTCTTTTTAAATGGCTTCCATTTATATCTTCTCTTTTTCGAAGATCTTGATTGTGGGTTACAGCCAATTTTCCAATTTTCTTTAAGTATATTATCGCAACATTTTCTGCCTCTTGCATCATTGCTAATTTGGTTTTTTACCTGCTTTTTAGCTCTAACTTCTACACATTTATCAGTAATAAGTCTCAGAACAAAGTTTATTCTGAAACCTAAAGTATCACTTTTATTTATTCTGTTTAAGAAGTCAGGATAACTTCTTAATGCTAATTCATCCCATGGGTTAGAGAGTTTATGAAAAAATTGTGTTAACCAGTATATGCTTGATTCTGGTCTTACTTTAAAATAGTACTTTTTATACATTTGAACATATTCTTCAAACCGACATATATCGCAAAGTTCCATTTTTGATAATATATAGTCAGCATCTTCATGGATGATTTTTTCATCCGTAGCATCACACAAATGTTCTTTTATTATTTGTGTAAAGCCATGTAGTATTGAGTCAAAGTCTTTAAAGTTGGTTAATAAATTTAATTTTTGTAGTTTTCATTCTGGGGATCCTTCCCACTGTTTTAACCACTGCAAAGTGTCTCCTTGCAATGTTGCTGCTATGTAGTCTAAGAATCTTTCTTTTGTCCATGTGTTTTTATAATTAGTTATTAGAATGGACATGGATTGTGCCCAGTCTTCTATTGTTTTTTCTTGATCTTTCAAAGGTATATGAGTTAGATCAAGTTATGTCCCGTTTTGGGCCACTGTTTGTTTATTCATATCGTCTCTTCTGGTATAAGTTGGACTTGGTTGGTCCATAGGTTCATTTTTTATTCCAGATGATGAAGCATAATTTGTCGTTTTAATAAAATCATCATGGGTGTCATCTTGAGTGTTTCTCAAGTTTTCTTCAAAAGCTTCTTCATTAGTAAACTCTGGAAGAGATTCTTTAGCCTTTCTTTTCTTTTAGGTGTAGAAGTTTTTTCTTCGGTGTCAGTGTCTTCATCACTTAAAGTATTTATTTCATTTTCATCTTCTTGTGACTCGGAAGATGTTGTTTCATCTTCTGACAACATATTAATGTTATAGTTGAAATAAGAGAGCAAGTTTTCATATTCTAAACAAGTTGTTCTTATCTAGTTTAAAATATGATTTCTTTCTTCAATTGTTGACTGAGGATCTTTATAGATTGTTTTCCAATAGTCTAATATTTCAACTATATTATTATATTCATCTTGATTTGGTTCTTTGTTTTGAAGAACTATTATATCTTCTGTTCCGTAGAACAGTCTGGGGATTTGGTTATCTCTAGGGTAACTCATCACATCTTGTTGTAAAATAAGAGTATTAATTGTTTTAGTTAACTCTTGTATTTGTTCTTGAGTCTCTGTTTTGAGATCTATGTCTACTATTTGAGCAAGAGATTGAATTTTTTGTTCAATCTTGCTTGTTGTAGTACTTAGATTAGAAAGTTGTTGTTCAACTTTTTCACTATGTGTTTTTTGATTTTTTGATTGCATATGTAACATATCACAACTAGAATTTACAGTACTACTAACAACAGAAATATCCTTATTATAATTTTTTGGAATATGTAAAGTATGATCATAATTTTGTTCATCATATAAACACTCTAAATGTTTTGTTACAAAAAGTTTCGCCATTAATATTTCATAGATGGTACCTAAAACCGGTTCTCTCAGGTGCTTAAGACCGATTCCCAGAAAGCCTGACAACCACCACTTGGTTTATACGGCTATGTAGGGATATGAGCTTTGAGAGAGTATGGGTTTTACTATGAAATATGAGTGACAAATCTTTCTATAACAAGATTTTAGTTCTAACAGATGAACAAGATAATAAGATAATAGACAAAAGTAATTTACATAGTAAGAACACTTACTCGATGGATATGCTGCTTGAGTTTCCTCAAGCTTAAAGCTTGGTTACTATATACAAACTAGATCTTGAGTAATTCTAGTTCTGATACCACTTACACAAACGGAGACAATTTTATTTATATAACGGAAGAGTTTAGACAATGAAAGGATTTCAAGGGGAAGTATGGATGTGAAGGGACCGTGTCCCCCAACTTACAACATTCCACTTATATATACAATTGAGAAGTAACTATGGTTAACAAAAATAACCTAACTATAGTTACAAATTAGCAAGTCACTAACCGTGGTTAGGTTAAAGTGACACCTATACAATATCTACAAACCTCTACCGCCTTTGAAGCGACTGTAGACTTTTTATCTGGTTGTCGTTTCTGCCGGTATTGCTATGTGGGTCCCACTATGCTTCCATAGAGTTTTCTAGATTGTGGTAGCCCACGTCATCTAATCCCAAACTCTGGTTTGAGCTGGAATTGGCATCGTCTGGGCACTGTAGATATGCTAGTTCTTCAATCTCATGTGCCAGCATTATTGGGATGTCTAATTGTGTAACATCTGTGGCTATAGTGGCCAACAGGTCTTCGGCCTCCTTTTGTTGTTCAGGAGTTGGCTGATAGCTGCTTTCCATATGGGTGACAAAAATTCGTTTTCCATCGGTCAGTTTAAGCATATTACTTTGTCTGACCTCTTCTGCAACTTGCTTCAGTTGAGCTCCACATTTAGTTGCGTAGTGTTCTAAATTTAGGGTGCTGATTACCCTATTAACTTCATCATTGGGGACCATAGTTTGGTTAACTTGATGATCCTCTGTCTCTGTCAACAACCATATTTGGTATGGTTGGAAGAACTTTTCTCTTTCTCTCCATTCAATTGTACTTACAATGCTGAAGGTTAAATATTTGGAGAGCCGGCAGCTTTTGGCTACGTGATACACCATTGTTTTGATGAACTGAGGAAAATTTTTAATTTCATCAGTATTAAGCTTTGGAAAATAATCTGGTTAACTATTCCCCATTCAACTGCTGCTAGTTCCCAGTCATTATGATTTATGATGAAACTGAGTTTTGGGATGTTAAATTCTTTCATATTCAGTGATTCTGAATATTCCATAAACAGATCTTGAATTATCTGCTCATGATCGTGGATTTTGTTATAAATATCAGAAAAAATATGTCCAGGAAGATGACTTTTTGTTTTTTCAAAAAGACAGATTCTTTTAATCTGTTCAAATGTTGGATCAATAATGTCATCCAACAGTTCTGACAACTGGAGAAAACTGGTTATCTTCTCAAGTGAAAAATCCTCATTCCAATTTATTTGTTTTAATACTTGGAGGCTGCCATGTTTGAATTTGAAGTTTTTTACGTTCTCAGCGTCTAGTTGTGCTACTAGATCTGAGACTTGAGTTGTCAGCTGGGTTAGCTGCACTCTAAAATCTTTTTTGATTCTTGAAATATGGGCTTTCCATACTCCATTTACTGAATTATAAATTTCTCCAGGAAGGCCTGGATTGTAGAAATCTTTCACCTCTGATTGAGATGATTGAGCCGCAATGTCTTGTGTTTTTTGCACTTGACATTTTAATTTTGCTGCAATATATTTTTGATATTCTAATGCAGCAATATCAACATTAGTATAACCTTTCCAGAATGCTCCACGATATCTGGTTATCGCAGCACAACATTCTGCCCAACTGTGAAAGACGCCTGTTTGGAATCCTTCAAAGACAACATAACAGATATAAGCTGGTTTAGCTTTGTTCTGAAAATAAGGCTGATTTGGCCTTTGCTGAGGCTGGGTTGGCCTGGAAGAACTTTGAGCTGGTGCCTTTTTAGCAGTAGTAATCCATGATGCGTTAGATGGATCTATTATCTCCTTATCTTTATCCATACCTGCTTAAATAATCAGCAAGAAAATTATTAGAACTTTTGAGATGTTCTACCTCAAAAGTATACATTGCAATATGATTATACCATTTCAATATTCTTCCTTCTAAAATATTTATTTTATTAATAAGAAAATCACGAACTGCTTGGTTGTCAGTTCTGATGATAAAATTCTCAGGGGCCAAATAAATATGAAATCTTTTTAAAGCAAGTTTTATGGCTAAGAGCTCCATTTCAAAGATTATGTATTTAATGGTTTAAATTTTCCGGAATTATATCCGCATATTAATTCTTCTTTTTGAAGTTTCTTGGGAATAGGTTGTTTCCTAACCCTTATTTTATTTTCAGACATGGGAGGATTCTTTTCTTCCCATTTTCTGCAGGAATTGCTTTTAATACACATCCCCAACAGTTATCTGAAGCATCTGTTTCTAAGATTAGCTTATCTCCTGATTTTAGGAAATAAACTTCAGGGATTTTGTTTAAATCCTGTTTAATTTGCCTTAAAATTCTTTTATCTTTTTCTGTCCAACAAAATTCTTTATTTTTCTTTAATTTTTCTATTAAAGGGATCTCTTTTTGAGATAATCCTTTGATAAAACTTCTTCCATAGTTTAAAATTCCTAATAGACTTTGTAATTGTTTTTTATCAGTTAACTCTTCAGGAAAGTCTCTCACTTTAGAGACTATATGCTCTTGTAGCTTTATTCCTGAATGATTTAGAGTTATTCCAAGAA
Source organism: Rosa lucieae (assembly GCA_024704745.1). Classification (NCBI taxonomy): domain Eukaryota; kingdom Viridiplantae; phylum Streptophyta; class Magnoliopsida; order Rosales; family Rosaceae; genus Rosa; species Rosa lucieae. Next base: position 59,023 of record JANPXK010001105.1, read on the forward strand.
AATCTATAGATTCTTGTTCTATGTCAATTTTCTTGGGTGATAGTATAATCCCATGTTTTTGGAATTTACTACACAGAATTTGAAGATGTTTTTTTATGATCTTCTCTGTTTTTAGAGAAAATTAAGATATCGTCTATGTAGACAACATAGAAATCTTTAAGGTCTTTAAAGACACTGTCCACCCATCTTTGGAATACTTGAGGGGCAATGTTTAACCTGAAAGGCATAACATTCCAGTGGTAGTGTCCGCATGAAGTACTAAAGGCAGTCAATGGCTTTGACTCCTCTGTTAGTTTTAGTTGCCAAAATCCTGACTTACAATCAAATTTACTAAAGATTTTAGCTCCTTTGGTTTGATTGATTAAAACATCTTTTCGAGGGATAAAGTATCCATCGAACTCTAATTGCTCATTTAACCGCTTATAGTTGATTACCATACGTGCTTTTTCTCTTTTAATTTCTGCATGGTTTCTTACCATAAATGCAGGACTAGAGTGTGGGCTCATAGTTTCTTCTATGAGATTCTTTTCCTTTAACTCTTTTATTTGAATATCAAATTCATTGATATCCTGTCTGGTATAGATAATTGGTTTGACCCGTATTATCACTTCAGGATTTCGAAGTTTAAGTGCACAATATCTTGGACTTTTTATCCAGAGCTTTAATGGATCTTCACTAAAGTTTTCTTCTAAAATTTTATATACCCAGTGTGTTTCACTAAGTACGTGAAGTTTTGTTTCTCCAAATTTTGTAGAGTAGTTAGGTTTGGAGGGTTTTGTATTGTCAATTTGTTCAATAGTTAATTGTGTGTGGTCCATTTTTTTCAATAGTAGAGTTTGCATGATTTGCCTTTTCAAGTTCGGTGACGGTGATTTCTTCTTGTTGGTCACCACGCTGGCTTGGCGCAAAACCTTTGTGACATTTATATTTATGTTGTGGTAGGAATGGAATTTTGTGTATTTCACCTTTAATGTTGTTTATATTAAGGGAGATGTATCCTATGTCGAGAAGAATAAGATAGTAGGCAAACGTAAAGTTATTACCTAATATTACATCTCCATTCATTTCTGGAAAAGCTATAATTTTTGGTATTATATATTTAACACCATTTAACCATATATATGTGTGTGTGTGTGTCTATATATATATATATATATGAAGCTGAAGCTGTGGGAAGCTTTGCAGAGAGAGAACATACCAGTTGCAGAGCCAAAACTTCTGCAACAATCGGGGAGGGGGCCAAAGTATTCGAAGCACAGTGAAACAGACTGATCGCCAACCACAGTAAACTCTGATGACGGCCGAAACAATCAAATCACCCATCCATCAAAACTGAAAACCAATTATACCAGCGTGTAGAGCACAACGAGTAGAAGAAGGTTCATAACTTGAACAGCCTAGAAGATCGATGGAAAACTTGCTGGCATCGAAGACAGCGACGGGGCCAAAGCAACCTCAAACCAAAATCAGTCAAAATCGATCGAATTGAAAAGCTAAGTAGACTAACGTGAGAGCATGACGAGGGAATCGATTTTCATACCACATGCAAGTCAATCGGTGGCCGGAATTCGATGATGACCGCCGGAGCTCCAAAAACTTTTCGTCGTCGATTCTTCCTCCGCAGTCGACGATTGAACGAACTACCACTAGAAGTGTGACGGCGACTTTGAGATGAAGAGAACGGTGTCGGTGCGCCGTCATGGGGTGTCCGGACGCTGGAGTTGCCGGAACTTGCCTAGAAACTGTCAGAGGATCATGAACTTTGGGCCTTCGATTCTCTCTATAGCTAGTGCATGGATGATCCGAGACCACCAAGAGGTCGACGATGAAGAGACGCTTCGATTGATGGTGGTCTGCCGTCGTGTCGTGGCCGGACGGGGAAGATGGAATCAAGTCGCTGGTAGGAGCACTTGGGTCAACGATCCGGCTCTCGACCTTGATTCTTCTCAAATGATCTGGGCTGTCCAAACTGATCAGATCCCGTACCTATATAAAGAAATAGAGTATACAAGAGAGAGAGAGAGAGAGAGAGTGAAGAAAAATGTTGTAATATGTAAGGGTAATATGGGAAACAAATATAAGAGGGATCTCAAAAAATATTAAAAAATTTAAAAGGGTGTGCAGATTGTAACGTAGGGTGTACAAATTTCATTTATCTTTTTAAATTGAGTGACTAAAGTACAGAAGTAGAACATAGTTCAATGATCAAGTGATACAAATTCTACGTAGTTGCCAAAAAAAACAAAAACAACAGTTCTGTACTGATTCTCCATCAGGGTTGTAAGTAGAGGGGAAAATGCGGAAGGTGGGCAATTTAGTACGGAAGGGATGCAAAGCTGTTCAGGATCTGAACTTGGTCAAGCTGCTCCAGTCTGAAATTCAACATGAGCTTTCCTCAAACCATTATCCGGTACTCTCCCTCTTCATATTCATTTTACGTTTCGTTCGACACCCAAGAAAATCAGAATTTGTTCAACTAAAAATTTGCTTGTTATTTCGCTTTAACGTGTAAATAACAAATGGGTATCTGTTCCTCATTAGTAACTGATAGTGTAAGAGCACATGTTAGGGATTCAGTGAATAACCATGAATTTGTATAGGGTTTATGTGATTGCATGCCTATGCATTATTTTCTTAATGGATAATGTTTATGATTTGATACTGAATTAATTGGTACAGACAAGCAGAAGCAGTTCATTGGGAGATTTTGTGGTGGAATGGGATTCCCCGCAGTCCAAAGATGTGGTTTTGAGGAGAAAATTGGAGTCTGGAGAAGAGGTTGCTGTTTCAGCTATGTTGGGTCCCTTTTCTGATACCACTGACAGAGAGGAGTATTTGTATCCAAGGGATGTTGTGATGAAGGTATGCGTGAAGAAGCCTGGGTTAGTCAGATATGCATTTACTGTATATCAACTTCAACAGATGGTGAAGATAAACTGTAGTATCACTTCTTTTGGGGTGGGGGTTGGTGGCCAGAAACTTTTGCTTCTTGCCATTATTTTCAGTTCTCTTTAAACATAAACCAAAAGAAGAAAAAAAAAAAGGGTTGCTAGAATGGCATGGATATGTGGCGTTAACAACAAAGTGCCTCAACATATAGAGGGGTGGCTTTTTCATTGTTTCTGTCTGCTGACACTTGTGGTAGTCCAGCATTTTGGTTGTTTTCTGTAGTAAGATACATACATCACTGGAGAAAATTTAGCTGTTGACCTATTATGTCTCTGAGGCTCTGAGCAATTGGGGTGGTCGCTGCTCTCTCTTCCTAAAAGGTAGATTAAAGAGCATGAATGGACTCTAGATCACTAGTTCTTCTCTTCCTTCTGTATACAGCTTGGTCAGCGTGCTTACGTTACCAGATAAATTGCAAATGGATATCAGTTTTCATCTTGCATAATGTCAACATATGAATTCTCCTTACCGCAAAAAAATCTAAACTTATCTTGTTGCTATTGTTGGGCATATATGGTATGGATGATCGTAAGTTAATTTTAAGTCTAATTGTTTGTGAGTGGATCTTTTGGTGGAACTTTTTAAAGATAACAAGGGCATTGCGGCATAGTGGTTTGGTCAGCTGCATGGTGAGGCATAGCCACAAAGGCATACTTTGATGGATGTTCAAGCCCATGCTTCTTATAGGAAACACTAAAACCCCTTGTGGTTGCTAGTGGAGTTAACACTGACGTTTTTAATAGAACTAGAAAGCAAAAAATAAGAAGTGAAGAGTCTAGCAGACTTGTAGTTAGCCCTCTATTTATGACAGAATCAAAGCCCTGTTAGTGATTTGGTATGATATCCTTTCTAAAAAGTTTCTGATGTAGTCAGTTGCATGATGAAGCATGGCCCTGCAAGCACACTGTGACGGATGTTGAAGCCCATGTTTATTGCAGGAAACGCTGGAAATACTCTTTTGGTTGCTATTAGAGTACCTTGCAGTTCTGAAGAGAAGTAGAAAGCCAAAAGTAAGAGGAGTCTGGCAGAATTATAGTTAGCCCATGTTTATTGCAGGAAACGCTGGAAATACCTCTTTTGGTTGCTATTAGAGTACCCTGCAGTTCTGAAGAGAAGTAGAAAGCCAAAAGTAAGAGGAGTCTGGCAGAATTATAGTTAGCCCATGTTTATGGCAGGAAATGCTGGAAATACCTCTTTTGGTTGCTATTAGAGTACCCTGCAGTTCTGAAGAGAAGTAGAAAGCCAAAAGTAAGAAGAGTCTAGCAGAATTATAGTTAGCCCATCTATCTATAAGAAGATATATTCCCAATAATCCCTTATAAAATCAAATCTATCCCTTGAAATGAATATAATGTTAATTATGTTTCTGATAGGAAACAGACATCTGTTTCATAGAGAGAATGCATGGAACACTGGATAAGAAATCCAGTAACCTAAGAAAATGAGCTAAAAGCAAAAACAAAGACCCTAGACAGCAACTGCACTCAGTTTGAGAAAATAGTAAAAGAAGACCAATCCTAAAGACCCACAACTAAATCCCATATAGAAGGAATATCATCTGAGTCACTGATATAAGCCAATAAAAAGAAACCCAAGAAGACATTAAGATATGCTTCTACAGTTCTGCAAACAGTATTCCACTGACTTTGTTAGTAGAGTTTTTCATTTTTATTTTTTTTATTTTTTTATATCTTACATGTTGGTATATCAGGCCCGGCACTAAGGCAGCACCAGTGGTGTAGCTGCACCAGGCCTCTGATCCGGGAGGCCTCCGATCAGTAAAGCATGTATATATTTATATATAAACAAACATGTTAATTATACTATACTGTGCTGTAGTTTGATTGGTTAAGGCTCCTTGTTTCCACACTTTAGGTCTCTGGTTCAAACTCTAGCAACTCCTCTGTACGTTATCTTCTCCTTTTTCAGTTTTTGCTCTTTTGAGAGAACAAAAAGTTGTAAATTTTTTTGTATTTATCAATTTGATCATAATACGTTTTTTTTTTTTTTGTTCATTTAAGTCTGAAATTAATAAGGCATCAATTGAAAATTTTCTTCTCCTTTTTCAATTTTCGCTTCTTTGAGAAAAAATTTTGAATTTTTTTTGTATAAGGCCTCAATTATAATTTTGCACCAGGCCTCTCAAATCTCAGGAGCGGCCCTGAGTATGATTGATGGTTTGTTATTAGCTACCAGTCCATTCTAGAGACCCGCTGCAAACTAAATTACTTTGGAGGCACATGCTGATGATTTTAGGAGGACATTTTGGCTAAACATTAAACTTGGGAAGTGGTGGCTAATTGATAAAAGTTTGTGTTTACAATGTCCAGTTGCATTAGTTATAATACGAGTTGTTGGGCAGATGCGCTGTAATTGCTGTATTTTGGGTTATTTGGATGGACAGAATCACAGAAATAAGAGAATTTTCGAGAATTCTGTGACTAATAGTTCATCTTTGGGCATCTATTTCCTCAGATTTCAGACATAGTTCTTTCCATACTATTCTATTCTTAATGATTGGATTGGTAGTGGGTCTAGTTATTTGACTTCATCTGTTGTTTTACTTGATGCTTTCTTAAGTTGGAGCCTAGATCTTTCAGCTAACATTGTCAGTTGACATCTTGTCCCCTATGTTTTGCTTTGTTTTCTCTTTTAACAAAAGTGTGTTCTTATTGAAAAGAAAAATATTTTAGGCAAAGAAGAGATGTAGAGTATATCAATATATCTTATTAATTACTGGAATGTACACACCATTACCAATTCCTTCTTCAACTAGGGTTTTCATTGCATGGACTTCATAGGTCTTTAGACAAAAAATGGGACATGAGTTCTGTTTTGTTTATGGCATTGTTCCATGTTGCTTTACAGTATTCTTTTTCTCCTTTCCTTGTATAAAGGAGAATCACATGTGACTGAATCGTTGGTGGTTTGTTTATAACTTTATATTGAGTTCATACGTCTAATTTTCATGATAGAGTTGCAAAGTGCTTAGGAACTAATGGGTGGAAGTTGGTGAGGAAGTTCGGAAGCAATTGCAATACTGTAGCACTTGCCAACCACAAGACCATGGCTAAACTAGTAGTCATGCATTACCGGAATTATATGAAAAATGTGCACATGATTCTTCTTCACACCGAATTTGCCTATGAGAGCCAAGTCAATTGCAGAGCAAAAGGATCCTTTAAGGTTGATTGTGCGTAGAAGCTGCAGTATGTGTGGTATTTTGTTTCGCTACTTGAAGAAGCACACATTATGAAGGAGGAGATGCTTATGTTGCTCATGTAAAACATTGCCACTTCAAGAAGATCACCGAAGATGATAAATTTTCAGTTTATTTGAGGAAAAAGATTTAGCTAACCTCTAAGAAAGTTGGGCCACTCCAAATATTGAAGGAGTGCAATTCTTATGTAGTGGAGTTACCTTAGAATTAGCTATGCTTTTGATGTTGCATGTTTGTTTGATTGTCATGAGCTTTTTAGGGTGGAGTTGGAGCAACCAGCAGCCCAAGCTTTGAGGGAGAAAAGAAGGGTGTTTATGGAGATGTGTGATGGCTGTGTTTTGACTTTTGAGTGGTGCTAGAATGAAAGAAGAGGATTTTTGACAGCATTAAGGGAGCAGGGGAGGAAGTTTTGTGGGATAGAGATATAATTTTGTTACCTTGCTGCCATTAGTAAGGTGAAAGGACTTATGCAATGCTACTGTATTGCGACATTGCTCTAGCTTTTCCAATTTTATTTGGTCTTCCTGTTTTTTAATCCCCTGTTATTGTTATAGGGGTACAGTCTAATTATTTGGGGTTATTATAGTATGAATAACGGATTTTTGGTGGCTGTACCAAAAGACTTGCATTCTTAAATTGTTTGAATTCCTATGCACATCCACCTTCTTGTTGTATCACATAAAATGTTATTGATCTACCAAATAATATGTTTGCTTTCCTTTGAATAATGTAACTTCAATTTATAATTGTTTTCGTACTCTAATGTATTATATTCTGTCTCTATTATCTGTGGCAGCTATGTGGATATCAAATTACATCTTGCACTCAAGGAATATCTAGTGGCCAAGGGTATTGGAGAAGAGCTTACTAACTTCCTCTTGCACCACCTACACAAAAAAGAACAAGGTCAATATGTGAACTGGCTACAGAAGCTTGAATCATTTGTTGCAAAACCAGAGTCATAGACAGGAATCGTCAAATCGATCACTATCATTTGATGTAACTAAAGAATTTAGGTAGGTAATGTACTCGGACCATAAAGATGCCGTCATTAGAAGGACCGAACATGACTTATTCCAGGCTCAACTCATGTCACTTGCCGCTTGGGCAGGGTTTTAAATGTAGAATCCCTGGAACTTTTTCAAGGGTATTTGTTTTTCTTCTTCTTCTTTTTGGTTTTGGACCCAGGGGATTTTGAGTAGTAGGAGGCGTTCCTCTATTCCAAGAAGAGTGAGGACCGATTGAGTGTTCAATCTTGATGAAATTATCCGTTGTGGAATTAGTTTCGTCAAAGCTAGCTGCAATTTCTCTTTGATATCAGTGACAATCTTTTCAAGTATCCATGGAGTTGCCAAACTGCCATTGATAGATGCTGTTTACTAGAATCCTGGAGTGTTCCGAGTTTCTGGAGGCCACTGAATATTGCTTGGAGAAGACTCTGAACTCTGCTTGTGTAATCAGGAAATCATTGAAGCCTATTTTTGTAACACCAGCAAGCAGGGGGATCACAAAACCAGTCGCGGCTCTGCTTTAGTTTGTAACCAAACCGTTGAAGATGGTCTTAGCAAAATCAGGGTTGGGAGGATGTGCCTTTGCACTTTGCCTTGTGTTAATTCAACCCTTATTGTAGATCCAATCAGTTTCCAACTATCCCAAAGTTAGCTCTGAAGTACTCGACACCCAAAAGAAGAAAGAAACACACGGGCATATAAACAAGTAATCTTCTCACTTATTAGGACAGAAATTAGGTCCCTATTGCCGCACTGCATTATCATATTGTCCAGAATTAGAAATTCACAAATTAGGCTTCCGTAAACCAATGAATTATAACTTATAAAGTCTCATCACATCTTGGTTGATCGAGAAATTCGACAAATTCAGGCCCTGTTTAACATGATCAATAATGATTCGAAGGTCAGTGCCTATTTATCTGCCTACAAGCTACAACTACATAATGCTCCTATCTTAAATAGGAATACTATTATACGCTCAACATATCGAAAATCTCAATTCTACTTTAGTTTTTAAAAAAATTTGCAGACTTGGGAGTTACTGATTATGAGTTTATGCATTTGTTAATAAATGTGCAAACAAAAAAAAAAAAAATAAAGAATTGTATGTGGTATCACTTTCGCCAACGTAGCGACGAAGAACAGTAATAATGGAGGAATAAAAAAAAACGCGGTTACGCAGGGATGCTTGGGGGGTGCATGTAGGGATGTTTGGGGGTGCATGTAGGGAATCACGTCCGTTCCCCCATTTTGTGAAGACTCACTAGAAACTAAATGTGAATCTCCTGGGTACTCTCCTACGAGCTTTGCAGAAATGGAGAACTACTACTTGAAAAAGCACTTGGAAGCTGAGCAGAAGCACCTTTCCGGGGATTCTCGACTTAAATGGAGGAAAGCAGCCGCTCTTCTCCGTTCTAGAAGGTTCCGTGGTGTCGTTGATCTGGCAAACCAGGCCAGGGCTGAGATACAGGTCCCTCTCTCTCTCTCTCACTTTCACTTTTTCTCTTGCAGTTTGATGTTTATATGTTATTCTTCTTGGAAATGTTAGGAAGAGCTAGCTTTGGGCTTTACAGTACTAGAAATGGTGTCTTCAGAGACCTGTTGTTGAATTTGGTTACAGCATTAATTGATTTCGTGCCTAACTATCACTTCAAATGGACTTATATGCTAAATTCGTTTTACTTTACAGTACACAAAATCGTTTGTGCGCCAAACTCTTAATTTATACATTTTTGCTTGTACTCTCCAATTTGATCAATCATAGCTAGGGACGGAACCAGAAATTTAAATTGAGGGGCGCTAATTTTACCTTATGATGCTGTCAAGTTTTCCTAAGTTCATATAAAGCTTATTTGTCGTACTTTGACTTCGATGAGTCCGTATGATTTAATGGCTTCATGCTGCAAAACTATTCCTTTATCTTTTACATCTACGCATCGATGCTGGTAGCATCAAGATTTATCAGAAATTTCAGTTTGATTGATTTTTCTTTAGTAGTTTGTGACTTGCGGCTTAGCTTCTTTTGATTTTCTTTGTGATTGGGTCAAAGTTTTTCAAAATATATGTTTTGTCATTTGAGGACGTGCAGTACCTGGGTTTTGCTTGTACCAATCTTTCAATATATATATATACAGGGGTTCTTGGTTGCGGACGATTAGGTACGGATTTCCATTTCCCCCCCCCCTTTCCGATCACACATTTAGATCTTAACCGTTCAGTTTTTAGGTCCTAATCTATAGATCATCGCTGCCAAATTTCAGCCAAATTGGTGATCGTTAAGTCATTCAAAACTGCAATTTACAACAATGAATACGAACGGTTCCGGTTTGACAGATTCAGAACCGTTCGTATTCATTGTTGTAAATTACAGTTTTGAATGCCTTAACAATCACCAATTTGGCTGAAATTTTGCAGAGATAATCTATACATTAGGACCTAAAAACTGAATGGTTAAGTCCTAAATGTGTGATCGGAAGGGGGGGGGGGGGGGAAATGGACATCCGTACCTTTTGCTTAGGTACGGACGTCCGCACCTGAGAATCTCTCTCTCTCTCTCTATATATATATATATATATTTTTTTTTTCAATCCTTTAATATTTTTGTATTAGCATGCATTTTCTCATATATAGTTGCTTTTGTCATGCTTTTCTCTAATCTTCCCTCTATCTTCATGCATTCACTTGCTTCTGTACAGTCAATATATATGAGATATTTTTTCTCTAGAAAGAATGGGGGGTGCTGCAGCACATCCCAGCACCCCCTTGGTTCCATGCCTGATCATAGCCAACTATGATCTAATCCTTCAATTTCTTGGGTTGCACGGCATCACCCAAGAAATACACTATTTAATTACATCGTCAAGGTTAAAAATTAGCCCAAGTGGACTCATCAAGTCAGTAATTCATGAAAAGAAACTGACGAATTACTTGACTGATGGTTTTGATCAATTTGGAAAGCATAAGGCCATAGATGATCAGGTGCACAAACAATTGTAAGTGTAAAGTCCAAAGAGGTCAAATGAATTTAAGTTGTTTAACCCTATAGTTAACTATGGTAAGTCAGTTTCAGATGATTCTTCATAACTTTCACAAGGGATCAATCAGATTTGATCTGTACGAATTGTATTATTCCACTAGCTAGTTTCGATTAGATGTTGAATTGCATTGGACGACATGCGTTAGTTTAGATTCCAGGAAACTGTGATAAATGGGGTTGAAATGTTGATTAGTTACATGCATGATTTTGGGTTTGTTACTTTCTCATATGAAATTAGAGTGCCAAGTAGATAAAGTGCGACCCCAGCATTCAGTTCATAACTAGCCTGATCAATTTTCACCCACAATAGCCTTAACAAGATGCTAGTTCAGTTCACAAACGATGCTTACTTACTCTAGATATTTTTATTGATGTCAACATTGTTAACTGTTCAGACTTTTCCATGTCTACAACTTGTGTACACACAAAAATCATTTTGGAAGGACCTCATAGGACCTTCTGGTTTTTCATATATATACAACTGAGATGCATCAAGAGTTGTCCAAATCTATTTAACAAACTACTTGAGAACCTTATAAGAATGCAACTCTGTATGAATTATGTGTGTAGTCGAATCTGTGGATCTTCATACACATATGCAGGTTAAGCTATGTAGGTAGGAATATTTTTCTGTGTGTCTATATTTGTATGTATGGTAGGTATATAGCCTATTATACTGTCATTCTCAGTTAAGGGCCTTGGTTTATCAAATTAGACTACAAGTTTACAACTATAGAACTATGTGACGAAGGTTGTCTTTTATTTTATTTATTTATTTATTTTATTTTTTCAGGGTTTAGTTGAAGTTGCTGTTAAGGTTCTAAGAGCAGCAATACTACAGTTTGACAAAGATGGTATCATCCTTAAATATATAGATCGAGAGTTCCTTATGTGTGTATAGATCTCACATAGTTGATCCTTGTCTCTCTGTTTGCTTATTGTATGAAGGTGGTGATTATAATCCAGATAAAGAGAAACCAGTTCAAGATGAATACAAGCCTGAAGAGACATTAGAAGGTTTCAGCACTCACCAAGATGAGCTTGCATCTATCAAACGTGACCATGATATCAGGTCAGGTCAAAATTTGGTGGCAGACAGTGAACTTGCTATGGGCATGGCAGGAACCCAGGTTTGTGTCTCAGCTACCTGTCTGCTTATTGCATTCTTAAGTCTTACCTGTCCTACTTATTTATTAATTCTGCCATATGCGGTCTTTTCTCCTTCGATCCTGTAGCATTTCTATTTTGGATACTATCCTGTATCATTTTTCTCTAGTTGCATTCTTTTCTCTTTCTTTTCCTTCATTTCCATCTATTTACATAGTTTGAAACTTCTTGTTAGATTTCATGCTGCTGTCTTTAAATTTGTCAGACTTAGTTTCTCAAATTTGCTTGATGGCGTAACTTTCAACATCCCACCATGTGTAAATAAAAGATGGATTAGTTTCTCATCATTATCAACTTAGTATCATTCTTAACCATTTCATGGGGAAGTTAACATAAAAAGGAAAAGTGGACCGCATGCTGTTGTTGGCATGGCATCTGAACCAACTTTAGTTTTCATTGAAAAGTCTCACTTTCTCTGGTTCTCTCTTTTGTTTCTCTATTCTTTGTCTCCGCTTCTTGATTACTTGTTCTTCCGAATTTTAAGTACCCAGTTGATGGTTAATATGTACAGGTTGCCAAAGAAGGTTCTGATGTTATCAAATTGGATGACAATTTTAGAACTGCAGGAAGTGTGGCCATATGGAGTCGTCCATACATAAACATCCAAAAGTTTATGCGGTTCCAGTTAGCAATTAACGTTGTTGCTCTGGTGATCAATGCTGTTTCTGTATATGTTTCAGGTATGTTGGCACGTCTGGCTAATTTTCTTCCATGTAACACTGTAATATTTATTATGAAAAGACACAAACAGTGATAAATTACACACCACTTTCAGGAAACGTTCCCCTTACTGCTGTGCAATTGCTTTGGGTCAACCTGATTATGTACACTGTTGGTGCACGCGCACTTATACGAATGCCCCAGTTTTTGAAGGGTGCAAGCTTCATCACCGGGGGCATTTGGAGGAATATCATTGGTCAGAGTATCTATCAACTGACTGTCCTTGGAGTTCTCAATTTCTATGGGACGCAGCTACTAGGACTTACTAGTCCAGATGCAATTGCTGTTCTTGACACTGTGATATTCAACTCAATAGTGTTTTGCAAGGTAACTTTAACTGGTAAAAGGAAACGCTAGTTCTCTACTGCATCCGCCACAGGGTTGATATAACACAGTTCAGTACTAATCAAAATTTGATTTTTTGTATATATGTGTTGATTACATGTATATATGTGTGCATATATCTAGACACATGCATATAATCATCGGGGACAGAGAATCTTGTCTCAGTTATATATTATTTAGATTGTGGTGAATTGATAGCATGTAGTAGAATACAGTAACTAACCCTGAAATTCCACATATGAATCATGCATGTTTTTTCTTTGTTTTTCTCTTGTCAGGTGATTAATGAGATGATTCAGATGAATAGGCATGAAATAGAGATGATAAACACATTTGACAACTGGATATTGGTAGGAATCATGATTTGCACTTTGGCCTTCGAAGTTGTCATAGTTGAGTTCTTGGGAGTGGTTGCTAGCATTGTGCCACTATGGGGACTTACCATTTTTATTGGATCAGTTAGCATGACTGTTGCAGTTGTCCTGGAGTGCATGCCTGTTGGAAACTCAGCCAAAGGGACTGGTGATGGCTTGGCCACAGAAGGACTGGAAATTCATAGATTCTCCGCTGAGCAGCTGAATGCTGTTATGAAGTTGGTCCAGGTTAGTAAATAATTGCAATGAAAATTTAAAAGATCTTATTGAAAGCGTTAGAAGAGAAACAAATATGCAAATATACATGCATACATACTATATTTCCACGCACATTACACATAGGTCAAGTTATGTGTGTATGAAATACAAGTATATGTATGCAATAGGTAACTGGTCACTACTATCATTCTCAATTGTCTTGTGAACTCTTCATACAAGTTTAGCAGGGAGCGGCAGTGATTGCTATTATTATTATTTTTTTTTTCAATTCGGTTTTCTTATTGTTGACCAGGAAAAATTCCAAGTCGCTTTTCATGGTCCAAAAACAGCACTACTGAAGATCAATTACAGTGCCATATTTAGCTCTGTTGGTGAAGTTAGAATCTCAGCTCAAATGATGCAGTGTACCTTTGTGGTGTTGGCAACTTTTGTGGTTATTGTAAGGGTTGGGGATGACATTGATTTTGCCTTCTCCATGCTGACATTTTTGGTGAAGCAGAATATTAATGGTATTACAGCCATCGTCAAATTTTGGCTTACTTTTGCGGTTGACTATGGTTTTGCCTCCGTGGTGATAGCTTTGCTGGTAATGATAAAAATAGTGGTGGAAAAAGTGCGTTGCAACGAGATCGGTGATTGGTCTTCAAGAGATGCAACTAGATTTGTCGTCGATTATGCTCTTGCAATGTTAGAGTATTTACTCTTCCTTAAAATAGATTAGAATATATAAGATTATAAACAAGGCTTTTAGGATATAGCACTACACTTATAATTATGTATAGCTAGTTGAGTTGGGTTTAAATTTTGCCATTGATTTTTTCCTTGGGATGTAATTGGGCAAATTATTTTACACCCTTATTGGTATATTTCTAAATTTTATCAATATGAAACATCTGTTTGAGCCCAAAAGTAATTTTGGCAATATCCTCTAGTGGATTTAGCACAGCAGACCGATACCTGCGGCTCAAAAATGAGTTTGCTTGGGTTTGAGTTACAGTTTCGCCCATTCCGTGATCCATAAGGAAAACGAGTCCTTATTGGAGTCAGGTAGCAGAGATTGAATAGGAAACTTCAATCAATAATCCTTCCATAGCAAGAAACATGTCGAAACCCTAGGTGTATATAAACAGGGTTTCAAGGACGGATAAAGGACCTCTCTCAAATCAATCAATCAATCCCAGCGATTACAAAGCCTCCCCGGAGCAAACCTTCAACCTCGTTGAAACCCGGTGACCGCGCGCCAGTCCTAGTCTCTCAAAGAGCCGACTGTCAGCATCACTAGATCAACCTGGCGACCGTACTCCCAGTCCTAGTCTCCCTAGGAGCCGACTGCGAGCGCAACTGCCACCGTTACTACCGGCGAAGCAAGGGTAACGCCCTCGCAACCTAGCGAAGCTAAAGTCACGCTTTAGCAAACCCGTGCTTCTCCCAACTTCCCAGTGATCGCTCTGCTTAGTCTACAACACTAAGTATCGATTCGGTGAACGCAAGAGACCACAACCAAAGCCCTTACCCAGTAAGGCAAAAAGTCCTTTTCCGGAAGGCTAGAGAAGAACCTTGTTGACGAGGTTGGTGCTCTCCTCGTCCACAACGCTTGAAGAAGAAGTCAGGTCAAGGGACTACCCCGACGACTACACCCCACGGTGCTGGCACGCCTGCGCACACACTCAAAAGAGACAGTTTGCACGCCAACTGGTTTTGGAGCCAAACATTTTGGCACGCCCGGTGGGATCTACAAAGTGTCTATTCGTGAACGTAGCCATTGGGAAGTCGAGCGAAAACCCTTACCAAAAGGTTTACTCTAACTGCCCAAAGCATAAGACCTCTAGTTACAGACCGCATTCTCGCGCGGACTGTCGTGGTCTTTTTGAAGAACAAGTGACTCAAAGATTTTCTCGTCATCTCCAATCATCGGATATGTCAGCTGAGCAGGGAGAGAATCACCCGACCGTTACTGAGGGTCAGAGTGTCACTACGAATCAGGCCAATGAGTCTATCACTACCATTGTCTCCAATACAATATAGAGTGGAGGAAGAGAGGCTTTCGTTGCGAAGCTTATTCCAGAGGGAGCGACCCTTGCAGAAAGGCTCGCGATCATCATGGAAAATAATGAGAACCATCGTAAGAAGATAGCCACTGATTTTGAAAGGGAAACCGCGAGAACAGACCAGATCATACGTGAAATAAACCAGCGCATTTCCCGACAGGCTGAAGAAACTAAGCAACAAATCTCACAAACAGAGAGTGCATTAAGAGCTCATGCTACAGGTATCGCAAATGAGCAGGGTCAGCAACAAAAAGAAATCATAGAGGCTATTGCGAACCATACCAAGCAGACGGCGTCAGATATGGCAAGTCTTCGTAAGGATGGCGCTACCCTCGCAACTGAGGTGGCCATGCAAAGAGCTGAGTTGAACCAAGCTAGAGAAGTGTTGAATAAAACGTTGGGAGATCCTAACGCTATCCTTGGCTCCCTTGGTCAGCCGTCTGGTTCGGGCAAGTATGTACCGCCAAATCAACGAGAGAAGGTTAGCAACAACGCCGCTACACCTCCCGCAACCGTCGCTGCAGCTACCCCCTTGAGAAATAAAGAACAAGCTCTGGTCATAGGCGGCAGTAAGGAAAAGGCCACTTCGTCAGGTGGACAGACCACCAGACAAAAGCAGCAGGCATCAAGAGTTGGTGAAACCTCGTCCGACTCCACCGCGTTCGTTCAATACCACAGCGACGGGGCAGAAAACGTATACCAAGAACTGCCAGGAAGCTATTACGGGATTGACCAGGCTGGTAACCCGGTCAAGATAACAGCTCTGGCAAAAGAGATGCCTACGACAATAGTGACTCTTCAACAACCAGCTACAACCCGCGTTGTACATGTAGGAGAAGGGACAACAACTGTAAGCCAAACAATACCCTTGCAGGCTACTCGCCATACTGTGGCGACACCTCCTCCTCCGGGCCCAGAATATGTAAGACGCGAAGAGGTAGAGGAGATGATCAGGCTGGCTAATCGTAGGGCCCAATTGGACGGGGTTTATGAGGGACCTTTCCCACCGCATATAACGCTCGCGCCCTTCCCCAGGGGTTATAAAAACATCATTTTTTCTACTTTTCAGGGGAAGACACCGAGAACGTGGCAACTCATTTGGCCAGGTTCAGGGTACAATGCGGTCAGTACCAAAATGACTACGTCCTCAAGTGTAGGATCTTTGGCACTTCACTTTCTGGAGCTGCCTTTAGATGGTTTTCCAAACTCCGACCAGGAACAGTGGGGGATTGGCCCGCAATAGAAAAGCTCTTCCGAGAAACTTTTGGGGCCATCGAGCCCGAGGTTGACTTGGCTTCTGTTACTCAGATGGCCCAACAGCCTACAGAATCCGCTGTTGCCTATCTTCAGCGCTTCCAGATTCAGAAAACCAAGCTGAACGTCATCTTGCCTGAGAAAGAGTTAGTCAAACTGGCAATCAAGGGTCTGGAACCTCGATAGAGGAAGAAGCAACATGGCAGCATGATCCAGTCAATGGGAGAACTCATCACAGAGGTGGGCAATTTTGAACATCTCCTCAGAGAAACTGACGCAAGGAAGAATGCGTCCAAGGGGACATATGTATCAGGAAAACATCGCACCGTAGTTGCCCTGAGCTACCAGCCGACTACTTATGACCCTTATTACCATCATTGATACGCTAAAAACAAGCGCGCAATTTAACCCTGCAAGATGTAGTCGTTAGCAATATAGAGTAAGCAGGGATCGTTCAAGCCGGGGATTGAGGGTAACTTTATAATTCACACAAAATAAAACAAAACTAAACTAACTAAAGCACAAAACAAATAACAAAACTAAGAAAAAGAAAAACGTCAAAGAGGGAAAAAGATGGCAGTACAAGATGGGGATAGAAGGGTGCGTTGCAATCCTAAGTTGAAACAGATTTGAAGTTTTTGGTTTTTTTTTTTAACGAAAATAGAAGAGAAAACAAAAGGAAAACGAATTTGATTTTAGGTTTTGAGAAAATAAGATGGAGAACATGTTAGAGACTCAGAAATCCACCACCAATTACTTTCAAACAATGTTAAGTTAACCTAGTTTCAATTACTAAGGTGTGAATATATAGAAATCAACCAAGAAACAAGTCGGAGCAGATCATGTCCCTTATTAATGTTTCCCTAATTACTTAGTCTACGTGAACGCACAATAGCTAAGCCTATCAAACATGCAATCAAGGTATAGAACGCTATCCTATCAACAACACATATAGTGTCAACATATTTGAAGCATTAAGATCTCATGGAAACGATTGATTATAGAGTTGCAGTCTAGTGTGGAACGCCTACCTAGCATGCTCTTCTAGTTGTTTAAAACATCAACTTTTTTTCAAAGCCTTGCATACTTGTGGATTAGAAAACAAGACGATTAGGTGAATTATTTTCTAAACCTAGCTCCAATTACATGCATAAATCCTATGTTGGCCACCATAAAACAAACACATGTAAAAGTTTTCAATCAATCAGAGATAAACAACCAATCCACACCCAAGATCAAGAAACTAAATTTAAACAAACATATGTTCTACATAATTGGGGCTTCAAACCTCGCTCCTAACAAAAAGTAACTAGCCACACATCGTCTTAAATTCAATAATTAAAAACATGAGTATTAGATTACAAGATAATAAAAACCGTAAAGGGCAGAGTATGAGAGTCACGAATTCACTTTTAGGCAGCCTTAGATGCAGGTACTCCTTCAAGATATGTCACGGCAGAAGCTTGATGGAGATGGATGGTGATGTGCACGGTTTTCCTTCTTGAAGACTTGGGAATTTTTGAGACTTTGTGTGCTAGGGTTGGGAGCAGAAGATGGCACTGTAGGATGGTGTGTTTTTCAACGTTTTCAGAATCCCTATGTGTATGTGGAGCACCCTCAAGTTTCCTTTTCCAATTCTGCTTTGAAAGCCTCCCCTAGTTGCTTGAGGATTACTCTACTTGGTGCATAATTAAATGATTTTCAAGCCTTAATAATCTTCCCAAAATCTTGAGGAATCATTCTAGGACTCTCCTTCATATTTTCAGCAGCAATAACCTTCCAAAAATGCCCTCAAAATCCGTCCAAAGAAGAATTCTGCAAAACCGTCCTGTTTTGACTAGGATTCAATTTCTGACTCTGAAGCTTGCTTCTTGGACAAGGAACGACTTCGTCTTGACAATTTTCTGGATGGTTCTTGATTCCCACGTGCTCTATGACATCATATCATCTAGAATGATCAATAACCTTCTGGAAAAACTCCAAGAAAATCGCCGGAAAAGATCTCCCAAAAAGCTTCGTGAAAAGCTGACAGTTTCTGCCTTATCGGGAAGCATACTTCGACTTTGATTTCCTACTGTCTCGTTGATTCTTCTGACCTGTTCTTTAGCAGTAGTTGAAGTATAACATCATGTATTAAGGTATCGCTAGCTCTTTCTTCATAGGTACAGATGGAATGATGCAATAATTGCTCCTCAAAACCGTTCCCAGAAAGCTGATTCTGAAACTGCAGTTTTCTGCTTTGCAGCAACTGTTTTGCACAATGAATTCCGTGGGTTCCCTTGTAATTTCTGGCCAAAAGGTTGATCAAACTTGGTCCTCTGCATCAGTAATTCATGATCTATGGCTTCATTGCTCCCTTTAAGCTCCTATTTCTCTTGAATCACTCCATGAACTACCTAAAAAGAAAACGAAGTTAAAACTGACTTTTTAAAGGAAATAGCTAAGAAAAGTGTATAGGATTGCACTTTATATTTATCGCATTTATGCTCCTATCAATCATCACAGTGAAGAGGTGGTTCAAGATGACGATGAGGAAGAGGATAATGACATCACTGCCTATGAACTGACAGGGAGGAAGAATCCAGCCTTGAAACAACTGAAAATATCCAAGGAGCCTGTCAAGCTCAAATCAATGGCCTTCACTAAACCTGAATTCGGGCCATATACATACGATGCCAATAATGCACATGAAATTCTAGATGAGATGATCACTGCGAAGATGGTGAAGACCGACTTTGGATCTTTTCCTCGACTAGATCAGCTGAAAGGGAAGAAGTACTGCAAATTCCACAACCTGTGGAATCATAATACAGCTGACTGTGTGAAGCTCAAAGACCAGATTCAGGTATGGCTCAATAATGGCAGTTTGCAGGTGGAAGCGCCAGTGACGGCGGCAGCACTTGTAGACCTGAACCCTTTTCCTGATACTGGGATCAACATGGTCGATGTGAGCTGGACCAAGCAGAACCAGAGGAAACCGACCTTGGATTTGAATACAAAGAGGCGAGAAGTTACGTCTGACGAGGACGAGACCCTTACAAAGAAGAAAGCTAAACCAGTTGGTCAAGAAATAAAGCTGAGGTGATTAAAGCAGTTGAAACCGGCCAAGAAGAGGACCATTTTCGCCTGGTGACAAATAAAGCTGAGGTGACAAATAAAGCTGAGGTGATTAAAGCAGATCCTCGCCCTTTCCCAGTTTCTGCAAATTATGTAGATGCCAGGTACTATTTGGAGCCTATCACTCCATTGCAGGTCAGTGGCATCGATAACAAAGGCCGCCCCACAGGGGTGACGGCTTCTGAACTGGCACAGTGGGGGCTTACGCTCGCAAAAAAGGGCTTGGAAAGGCCCGGCCACTCTGTGCCCAAACCCTTAAACGATTAATGGATTACGACCTTCCAGAGGGAGGGATAGAGGCCTTCCACTCGCTGTATGAACGCCTATCATCGTACTTAGTGGAACAAGAGGCCTATGATCGAATCGCGACTTTAGAAATTGTCAACGAAGAGCTCTCTGATCCGGAACAAGAAGACGAGGTAGAAATTCAGCTCGCTCTGGCAGCGCTGGACAACACACCTCCTAAGGTCAGAGACCTTACCGAGAAGGTCAATCTTGGAACAACAGATGAGCCTATGGAAGTGGCTATCAGCGCTTACTTAGAGCCTAGCGAGAAACAGAGGCTCATTGACTTATTACTAGAATTCAAGGACTGCTTTGCGGAGAAGTATGAAGATATGCCCGGCCTGTCACCGGACTTGGTTTGCCATCAACTGCCAACACTCCCTGACAAGGGGCCTGTGAAACAAGAACCACGAAGAATGAATTCAGAAACGCAAGTCCTCGTTAAAGAGGAAGTCGAAAAAATGCATAAATCTGGCATTATCAGGGTGGCCAAATACCATCAGTGGCTATCTAATATTGTGCCCGTTCGCAAGAAGAATGGTAAGATAAGGGTCTGTGTAGACTACAGAGACCTTAATATCACTACACCTAAAGACGTCTACCGCATTCCGGTCGCGGATATGCTGGTGGACACCGTAGCAGGACATGAGTTGTTGCCCTTCATGGACGGTACCGCAGGATATTACCAGATTCCGGTCGCAGAAGAAGATAGACATAAAACAGTGTTCAGGTGTCTTAGGTTCGCGGGTGTTTTCGAGTATGTGGTTATGCCTTTTGGGCTGAAGAATGTTGGGGCAACTTATCAGAGAGCCATGAACCTAATCTTCCATGACATCCTTGGAAAGATTTTAGAGGTTTATATCGACGACGTAGTTGTGAAGTCTAAGAAGAGAGAAGATCACATCACTGATCTCAGGAAAGTATTCGAACGCATGCGGCAACACAAGCTCAAGATGAACCCCACCAAATGCGTTTTTGGAGTTCAAGCAGGAGATTTCCTGGGCTTCATCGTCCATCAGAGGGGAATCGAGGTCCCTGAAGACAAAGCAAGCACAGTCATCAACGCATCCCCTCCGCGCACGAAGAAGGAGCTACAGTGTTTGCTGGGTAAAATCAACTTTCTTAGACGCTTTATCTCTAACTCTGCAGGTAAGATCCAGCCTTTCTCCCCATTACTGAAGTTGCAAGGGCAGAATGAGTTTGTATGGGAGCCTAAACATCAAGAGGCTTTCGACAGGATCAAGGCCTATTTAGCGAGCCCACTAGTACTCGTTCCCCCCAGAGCTGGATTTCCATTGAAATTATATATTTCAGCAGCTGAGGCTTCCATTGGCAGTTTACTCGCCCAAGACGATGAGGAAGGCGTTGAGCATGCCATATTCTACCTCAGTAGGACACTGACCGATTGCGAGACAAGGTATAATCCTATGGAGAAGCTGTGTCTCACATTGTACTTTTCAGCATGTAAGTTGCGACACTACATGTTATCCTTCACTACATGCATCATTGCTCAAACCGACCTGGTGAAATACATGTTGTCGTGACCTATTCTGAGAGGTCGCATTGGCAAGTGGGTACTGGCCTTGTCCGAGTTCTCGTTACAATATGTTCCACAGAAGGCAGTAAAAGGACAGGCCATCAGAGACTTTCTGGCACATCACCCTATGTTGGAGATCCCACCAGTGAAGGAGTTAGAGATAGCGACTGCCACTACAACTAGACCAGACTTGGCACGCATCCCAGAGTACGCAGTATGGTATCAAGCCACGATCTCCTTGCAACCCTGGGTTTTATTTTTTGATGGCTCAAGAACTGAAACATTAGCAGGGGCAGGGATCGTTCTGGAAAACCCAGCGGGTGATCATTTCTCTTATTGTTTCCAATTGGAGTTTAAATGTACAAACAATCAAGCAGAGTATGAGGCCTTTATCATCGGCCTAGAGGTCCTACTAGAATTGGGAGTAAGGGACGTTCAGATCCGCGGTGACTCTTTGCTCGTCATTAACCAGCTTTAAGAGAAGTACAGGTGTGAAAGCTTTCTGCTGGTACCATATTTGAATCGCGCCATTGAGCTTCTGGATCAATTCGATGACGTGGATTTGGAGTACATCCCTCGCGAGCGCAATTTTGCGGCCAATAAACTCGCTCAACTGGCTACAGTCATTACATTGAAATATGGAGTTCGCGAGCGCATTTTGAAAGTCGAGCGCCGCACGCTGCCTTCATGGCTCGCAAGGCCTGACCCACATGAATATCCAGTCGTCGCGGTCCTAGACCCAATTGACGTCGATTGGCGCATTCCGTTGATCGATTATCTCAGACAACCAGATCCTACAGTAGACAGGAAGACTCGTTTTCTTGCCTTAAATTAGTTCTCAGGGGTGACGAGCTGCGACGAGGAGGGGAAGACGACATAGACTTCCGGTGCGTTTATGGCCGCGAAGCAAAGCGCGTAATCCGAGAAGCACACACGGGAGTATGTAGAGCTCATCAAGTGGGCCCTAAGATGCGGTGGCTTATCAAAAGACATGGGTACTATTGGCCCAGCATTTTAAAGGACTGTATCATGTTCGCGAAAGGATGCCAGGACTGCTAGGGGCATGGTCCAGTGCAACACATCCCCAATATTCCCATGCAACCTATAATTAAGCCTTGGCCTGCTCGAGGCTGGGCTTTGGACTTGATTGGCATGATTCACCCTCATTCCTCCCTCCAACACAAGTTCATCATTGTGGCTACTGATTTCTTCACCAAGTGGGTCGAACCTGAGCCTTTGAAAGAGGCTTCAGGTTCCACCATTCGCCAATTTATCTTTCATAACATTATCTGCAGGTTTGGCATCCCAGAGGTGTTGGTCTCAGACAGGGAGGTAGCATTTATGGGCGGTAAGGTAGAGAAACTTGTCAATGAATTGGGCATCCAGTTCGTCCACAGCACTCCATATTACGCTCAGTCCAATGGTCAATTGGAGGCCAGTAACAAGATTATTATCACCTTGCTAAAGAAGATGCTTATTGAAAACCCTCGCCAGTGGCACGATACGTTGTATGAGACCTTATGGGCTTATCGCACCTCCAAGAGGAATCCCACTACTACAACGCCGTATGCACTCATGTTCGGACATGATGCAGTCTTACCCTTGGAACTCAACGTCCAGTCTTTGCGCGTCCAAGATCAACATCACTTGATCGGTGAAGATTATGTCCAGGCGATGTGGCAAGAGCACGAAGATCTCAGCGAGCAGCGCTTAGCAGCTTTGGATAATTTAGTCCTGGAGAAACAGCGTATTGCTCGAGCCTATGATAAGAGGACATGTGACCGTAGTTACAAAGAAGGTGACCATGGTCTGGAAGGCTGTTTTGCCTTTTGGAGAGAAATTGACCGGTCGCGGTAAATGGACGCCGCAATGGGAAGGCTCTTTCGTTGTTCACCGCATTATGGAGCGTGGCACTTTTCACCTCAAAGATTTGGATGGCGACCTTCATCGCAATCCCATTAACGGGCGTTTCCTGAAGAAATATTACCCTAGTGTTTGAGAGTTTGAGGATCCACCGGATCAACCTTCTTCCCAGACAGGGGGACAACCTTAGTATTCACAGGTTCGCCTCATCCATGTTCAGGCGTTTTCTGTGGCCTTAGTATCATGTACTTGCTTCACCTACGAATACTAGGGGGGCAACACTCTATACATCCAGGCCTTATTTGAGGCCCTATTTTTATAAACAATTTCAAAATTTTGTTTTTGTTGTAACTCTCCTTTTCTTTGACAATATTGTGTTAAGGATATATGCAATGGCCTATACATGAGGCCTTATTTTATAACAATGTTTCGGGAAAAATACTCAGAAACTTTTATTCATAAAGTGGCTTTGCGGCCAGAAGCAGTACAAATCGAAACAGTTACATTTGCGGTTTACAAGGCCAAAAGTGGCTTAAAAAAAAAAGAGTTGCAGATCTGCTTAGATTTTATGAATCTTGTGGCGATCAAAGGGGCCGTGCTAGGATGTCTTGCTCTTCCTCTCTTCACCCACATCCCTCTGATCTGAGTCACAGCTGCTATCGTCCGTACCGGAAGAGAGGGAGGGAAATAACTCATCCCAAACCTTCTAGTGGATTATCCTCCGGGATGGAGATGGTCTTCACAGAGAGCGCGACTCACAACCACATCTACCTCCCGGGGGGAAAAACAGAAGTCAGACGATCAGACCCCGGAGGTAGGCTGCGGAAGAAGAACAGTCGACCCATATTGGTCTTCCGCCCTTCTCCCTCCTGCTCCACGCGAGAAATCTGAGGAGAGGGATCCCTCAGAATCTCGTTTTGCCGCGTTAGGAGCGCCGGGTGTTCTTCAGTTTAAGTGAAACCGATGAATTTCACCGCGAGTTCCAGAGACCAAAGACATGCGGCTGGACCTGAGGTTAGGCCATAACACCTACCCAGGTACTGAGGTTAAGCCATAAGGCATAGGAATTTGAGGCTAGGGGTGAGATCGTGAGGAGAAGATTTCAGAAACTGGAGGAAGAGAAGTAGGGATTGCAAAACTAGTTCTGGGAAAGCCATTTTTGTTTGTGTTTATCACTTCTCCAGAGTATGGGTATTTATAGGGCCAATCTCAGTGGCCTCAACCATACGATGGGCAGTTGAAGTATTTTCAACGCCATCAATAAGAGTATCAATGGAATTGAATGCTAGGATCTCGAAAATGAAGATAATTGGAAACGCGTGGGAAGCGGGGCAGTCTTCAAGGAGGTAACCGCTCCATTTCGAGATTATCTTTTCAAACAGTTTTAATAGCAGTAAAGGCGAAATGAAGCGCTGAACTGCTTGAGAATTTAAGTTGAGCATATATTTGGGCCAAGGAATGTGGGTTAAATATTTAAATTATTAATAATAATATTGTTCATACAAAAACGGGCTTGGTACTGGAGTACTAGAGGCCCAAAAGTCTTCAGCCTGCATGAGTCAAGCGAAGGAAAAGTTCGTCTAGTTGAAAGCTAGCATCCGCAGCAACTTGTGCGGCTTGTTGGGCTGCCACACGAGCCTGAGCCAGTTCTTGAGATAGCATCTTGAAAGCGGTGAGGGGTTGTTCTAACTGAGGCTCTGCATGAGCAAGCCTAGCAGTAACATCAGTTAACCGGGCCTGAAGAGCCTGAATCTGGGACCTCAAATGGTTCCTCTCGAGAGTCAGATCCCTGATGAGGTTAGCCTGGTCAGCCAAGAAATCACGCGCAGTGTCCGTTTGCTAAGTAAGGGTCTGGTAGTGCGCAAGAAGATAGTTTGAGTGAAGAAGTAGGGCATCTCATACATTGAGCCTCCATTATTGAAAGGGTTGAAGATAATGCACATCAGCACATGTTTCCTAGACAATTGATGGAATCAAATAAGCAATCTAAAATCTTAGTATCTATCGATAGGAGATCAACCGAAAAATCTTATCAAAACTTTAAATTTTTTGTTATAAGATAATGACACATGGCGCAATGAGATAAAAATATCATTGCACAATAACCATTGGAATACATCAGAAAAAAAAAAAAAAACCATTAGATTAAATAGTGAATGATTGAGAGGCATTGATCTTGCCTATTTGGGGTGCATAAAAAAAAATGAGAGACAAAGGCAATACTGGTGAATAGTGCACAAATAGGAGGCAAAACCTTGCCTTTTGTCTTTGCCTAAAGATTCTTGGAGTGCACTTGCTCTAAGAGGGAGAAAACGGTTAATATTACCAAGAAATTGCAAAAGGAGAGATTATTAGACAACATTGAAAGGAAATTTTGGGTTTAAGTTATAGAAATGGCGGGTTGAGAATTTTTATATCGGAAATATTCTCAAAACGAGGAGGTCACATTTGAAAAGGAGAAATAGATGCAAAGATCAAAGTGATATGATATATAATGATATAAATACAACTGAGCGACTAAAATGAGGGTTTTTAAAGGGGAGTGAAATTTGCACACCCCACTTTAAATTCTGCACACCTTTCCTATTTTTTTAATATTTTCTGATGTCCTCTTATATTTGTTTCCTATATTACCCTTCTTCTCCAACCAACTCAAAGCTGCATCTTATCCTCTCAAACCCATTTCTCCTCGTTGGTTCATATATGAGCAGAGGTTCGCTCTAGATAAAATATGTATATATATGTGTGTGTGTGTGTGTGTACGGATCCATTCCAAAGAGGACGTCCGCACTTTCGCTGAACTGCTGCAGCTCGGATCGGGGAGTGACGGAGAGGCGAGGCTTGCCGGACGGAGGCCAGGGTTCTGACCGACCGGTCTGTAGTTGGTGGAGTTGTCGGCGACGTGGTTGCAGTGCTGCCCAGAA
Organism: Rosa lucieae; assembly: GCA_024704745.1. Classification (NCBI taxonomy): domain Eukaryota; kingdom Viridiplantae; phylum Streptophyta; class Magnoliopsida; order Rosales; family Rosaceae; genus Rosa; species Rosa lucieae. The sequence continues at coordinate 85,092 of JANPXK010001105.1, forward strand.
ACCTGCAATTGCAGGTGAGGTCGTCCCCCATAAACCTGCAACCTCAACCTCTTCCGACCTCGATCACTTCCCAGAAGCTCTATGGGATGCCTCCAGCCTCGGTCTGGCAAGCCCCGCCGCCCGGTCACTGCTTGAAAGCTGCAGCAGCAGCGTCGTCCTCACTTTAGCGAAAGTGCGGACGTCCTCTCTAGAACCTGCCCTACAAAGCTTCCCACAGCTTCATATATGATATATATTATATATATATATATATATGATAGATGAAGCTGAAGCTGTGGGAAGCTTTGCAGAGAGAGAACATACCAGTTGCAGAGCCAAAGCTTCTGCAGCAATAGGAGAGGGGGCCAAAGTATTCAAAGCACAGTGACACAAACTGATCGCCAAGCACAGTAACTCTGATGACGGACGAAACAATCAAATCACCCATCCATCAAAACTGAAAACCAATTATACCAGCGTGTAGAGCACAACAAGTAGAAGAAGGTTCATAACTTGAACAGCCTAGAAGATCGCTGGAAAACTTGCTGGCATCGAAGACAGCAACGGGGCCAAAGCAACCTCAAACCAAAATCAGTCAAAATCGATCTAATTGAAAAGCTAAGTAGACTAACGTGAGAGCATGACGAGGGAATCGATTTTCATACCACATGCAAGTCAATCGGTGGCCGGAATTCGATGATGACCGCCGGAGCTCCAAAAACTTTTCGTCGTCGATTCTTCCTCCACAGTCGACGATTGAACGAACTACCACCAGAAGTGTGATGGCGACGTTGAGATGAAGAGAACGGTGTCGGTGCGCCGTCATGGGGTGGCCGGACGCTGGCATGAACTTCGGGCCTTCGATTCTCTCTATAGCCAGTGCATGGATGATCCGAGACCACCAAGAGGTCGACGATGAAGAGACGCTTCGATTGATGGTGGCCTGCCGTCGTGTCGTGGTCGGACGGGGAAGATGAAATCAGGTCGCCGGTAGGAGCACTTGGGTCAACGATCCGGCTCTCGACCTTGATTCTTCTCAAATGATCTGGGCTGTCCAAACTGATCAGATCCCGTACCTATATAAAGAAATAGAGTATACAAGAGAGAGAGAGAGAGTGAAAATTTTCATATAAGGGTAATATGGAAAACAAATATACGAGAGATCTCAAAAAATATTAAAAAATTTAAAAGGGTGTGCAGATTGTAATGTAGGGGGTACAAATTTCACTCCTCCTTTTAAATGGAGTAACTAAAGTACAGAATTAGAACATTGTTCTCTACGTAGTTGCCAAAAAAAAAACAAATTCTACGTAGTTGCCAAAAAAAAAACAAAAAACGACAGTTCTCTACTGATTCTCCATCAGGGTTGTAAGTAGAGGGGAAAATGCGGAAGGTGGGCAATTTAGTACGGAAGGGATGCAAAGCTGTTCAGGATCTGAACTTGGTCAAGCTCCTTCAGTCTGAAATTCAACATGAGCTTTCCTCTAACCATTATCCGGTACTCTCCCTCTTCATATTCATTCTACGTTTCGTTCGACACCCAAGAAAATCAGATTTTTTTTTCAACTAAAATTTGCTTGTTATTTCGCTTTAACGTGTAAATAACAAATGGGTATCTGTTCCTCATTAGTAACTGATAGTGTAAGAGCACATGTTAGGGGTTCAGTGAATAACCATGAATTTGTATAGGGTTTATGTGATTGCATGCCTATGCATTAGTTTCTTAATGGAGAATGTTTATGATTTGATATTGAATTAATTGGTACAGACAAGCAGAAGCAGTTCATTGGGAGATTTTGTGGTGGAATGGGATTCACCGCAGTCCAAAGATGTGGTTTTGAGGAGAAAATTGGAGTCTGGTGAAGAGGTTGCTGTTTCAGCTATGTTGGGTCCCTTTTCTGATACCACTGACAGAGAGGAGTATTTGTATCCAAGGAATGTTGTGATGAAGGTATGCGTGAAGAAGCCTGGGTTGAGCTCTATACTGCAGTTTGACTGTGAGATATTTGAGCAAGACGGTATTGGTTCTGCGTTTGCAATCTGGGAATTCTATTATATTCAATCATCAGCTCGAATTGGCCCTTCGGTCTTTAGTCAGATATGCATTTACTGTATATCAACTTCAACAGATGGTGAAGATAAACTGTAGTATCACTTCTTTTGGGGTGGGGGTTGGTGGCCAGAAACTTTTGCTTCTTGCCAATTATTTTCAGTTCTCTTTAAACATAAAGCCAAAAGAAAGAAAAAAAAAAGGGTTGCTAGAATGGCATGGATATGTGGCGTTAACAACAAAGTGCCTCAACATATAGAGGGGTGGCTTTTTCATTGTTTCTGTCTGCTGAAACTTGTGGTAGTCCAGCATTTTGGTTGTTTTCTGTAGTAAGATACATACATCACTGGAGAAAATTTAGCTGTTGACCTATTATGTCTCTGAGGCTCTGAGCAATTGGGGTGGTCGCTGCTCTCTCTTCCTAAAAGGTAGATTAAAGAGCATGAATGGACTCTAGATCACTAGTTCTTCTCTTCCTTCTATATACAGCGTGATCAGTGTGCTTACAGTTACCAGATACATTGCAAATGGATATCAGTTTTCATCTTGCATAATGTCAAGTTGTCAACATATGAATTCTCCTTACCGCAACAAAATCTAAACTTATCTTGTTGCTATTGTTGGGCATATATGGTATGGATGATCGTAAGTTAATTTTAAGTCTAATTGTTTGTGAGTGGATCTTTTGGTGGAACTTTTTAAAGATAACAAGGGCATTGCGGCATAGTGGTTTGGTCAGCTGCATGGTGAGGCATAGCCACAAAGGCATACTTTGATGGATGTTCAAGCCCATGCTTCTTATAGGAAACACTAAAACCCCTTGTGGTTGCTAGTGGAGTTAACACTGATGTTCTCAATAGAACTAGAAAGCAAAAAATAAGAAGTGAAGAGTCTAGCAGACTTGTAGTTAGCCCTCTATTTATGACAGAATCAAAGCCCTGTTAGTGATTTGGTGTGACATCCTTTCTAAATAGTTTCTGATGTAGTCAGTTGCATGATGAAGCATAGCCCTGCAAGCATACTGTGACGGATGTTGAAGCCCATGTTTATTGCAGGAAACGCTGGAAATACCTCTTTTGGTTGCTATTAGAGTACTCTGCAGTTCTGAAGGAAGTAAAAGCCAAAAGTAAGAGGAGTCTGGCAGAATTATATAGCCCATGTTTATTGCAGGAAACGCTGGAAATACCTCTTTTGGTTGCTATTAGAGTACTCTGCAGTTCTGAAGAGAAGTAGAAAGCCAAAAGTAAGAGGAGTCTGGCAGAATTATAGTTAGCCCATGTTTATGGCAGGAAATGCTGGAAATACCTCTTTTGGTTGCTATTAGAGTACCCTGCAGTTCTGAAGAGAAGTAGAAAGCCAAAGGTAAGAAGAGTCTAGCAGAATTATAGTTAGCCAGATATCTATAAGAAGATATATTCCCAATAATCCCTTATAAAATCAAATCTATCCCTTGAAATGAATGTAATGTTAATTATGTTTCTGATAGGAAACAGACATCTGTTTCATAGAGAGAATGCATGGAACGCTGGATAAGAAATCCAGTAACCTAAGAAAATGAGCTAAAAGCAAAAACAAAGACCCTAGACAGCAACTGCACTCAGTTTGAGAAAATAGTAAAAGAAGACCAATCCTAAAGACCCACAACTAAATCCCATATAGAAGGAATATCATCTCAGTCACTGAAATAAGCCAATAAAAAGAAACCCAAGAAGACATTAAGATATGCTGCTACAGTTCTGCAAACAGTATTCCACTGACTTTGTTAGTAGAGTTTTTCATTTATTTATTTATTTTATATCTTACATGTTGGTATATCAGGCCCGGCACTAAGGCAGCACCAGTGGTGTAGCTGCACCAGGCCTCTGATCCGGGAGGCCTCCGATCAGTAAAGCATGTATATATTTATATATAAACAAACATGTTAATTATACTAAACTGTGCTGTAGTTTGATTGGTTAAGGCTCCTTGTTTCCACACTTTAGGTCTCTGGTTCAAACTCTAGCAACTCCTCTGTACGTTTTCTTCTCCTTTTTCAGTTTTTGCTCTTTTGAGAGAACAAAAAGTTGTAAATTTTTTTGTATTTATCAATTTGATCATAATACGTTTTTTTTTTTTTTGCAATTTATGTTCATTTAAGTCTGAAATTAATAAGGCATCAATTGAAAATTTTCTTCTCCTTTTTCAATTTTCGCTTCTTTGAGAAAAAATTTTGAATTTTTTTTGTATAAGGCCTCAATTATAATTTTGCACCAGGCATCTCAAATCTCAGGAGAAGCCCTGAGTATGATTGATGGTTTGTTATTAGCTACCAGTCCATTCTAGAGACCCGCTGCAAACTAAATTACGTTGGAGGCACATGCTGATGATTTTGGGAGGACATTTTGGCTAAACATTAAACTTGGGAAGTGGTGGCTAATAGATAAAAGTTTGTGTTTACAATGTCCAGTTGCATTAGTTGTATGGAAAAGGGTCTTTAGTGAGTCTAATACGAGTTGTTGGGCAGATGCGCTGTAATTGCTGTATTTTGGGTTATTTGGATGGACAGAATCACAGAAATAAGAGAATTTTCGAGAGTTCTGTGACTAATAGTTCATCTTTGGGCATCTATTTCCTCAGATTTCAGACATAGTTCTTTCCATACTACTGTATTCTTAATGATTGGATTGGTAATGGGTCTAGTTATTTGACTTCATCTGTTGTTTTACTTGATGCTTTCGTAAGTTGGAGCCTAGATCTTTCGGCTAACATTGTCAGTTGACATCTTGTCCCCTATGTTTTGCTTTGTTTTCTCTTTTAACAAAAGTGTGTTCTTATTGAAAAGAAAAATATTTTAGGCAAAAAAGAGAGGTAGAGTATATCAATCAATATATCTTATTAATTACTGGAATGTACGCACCATTACCAATTCCTTCTTCAACTAGGGTTTTCATTGCATGGACTTCATAGTCTTTAGACAAAAAATGGGACATGAGTTCTGTTTTGTTTATGGCATTGTTCCATGTTGCTTTACAGTATTCTTTTTCTCCTTTCCTTGTATAAAGGAGAATCACATGTGACTAAATCGTTGGTGGTCTGTTTATAACTTTATATCAAGTTCATACGTCTAATTTTCATGATAGAGTTGCAAAGTGCTTAGGAACTAATGGGTGGAAGTTGGTGAGGAAGTTCGGAAGCAATTGCAATACTGTAGCACTTGCCGACCACAAGACCATGGCTAAACTAGTAGTCAATATATAGTAGTGGTAAATTGTTGCAATGCATTACCGGAATTATATGAAAAATGTGCGCATGATTCTTCTTCACACCGAATTTGCCTATGAGAGCCAAGTCAATTGCAGAGCAAAGGGATCCTTTAAGGTTGATTGTGCGTAGAAGCTGCAGTATCTGTGGTATTTTGTTTCGCTACTTGAAGAAGCACACATTATGAAGGAGGAGATGCTTATGTTGCTCATGTAAAACATTGCCACTTCAAGAAGATCACGAAGATGATAAATTTTCAGTTTATTTGAGGAAAGAGATTTAGCTAACCTTTAAGAAAGTTGGGCCACTCCAAATATTGAAGGAGTGCAATTCTTATGTAGTGGAGTTACCTTAGAATTAGCTATGCTTTTGATGTTGCATGTTTGTTTGATTGTCATGAGCTTTTTAGGGTGGAGTTGGAGCAACCAGCAGCCCAAGCTTTGAGGGAGAAAAGAAGGGTGTTTATGGAGATGTGTGATGGCTGTGTTTTGACTTTTGAGTGGTGCTAGAATGAAAGAAGAGGATTTTTGACAGCATTAAGGGAGCAGGGGAGGAAGTTTTGTGGGATAGAGATATAATTTTGTTACCTGGCTGCCATTATTAAGGTGAAAGGGCTTATGTAATGCTACTGTATTGCGACATTGCGCTAGCTTCTCCAATTTTATTGGGTCTTCCTGTTTTTTTTTTTTTTTATCCCCTGTTATTGTTATAGGGGTACAGTCTAATTATTTGGGGTTATTATAGTATGAATAACGGATTTTTGGTGGCTGTACCAAAAGACTTGCATGCTTAAATTGTTTGATGGGACTTTCCTATGCACATCCACCTTCTTGTTGTATCACATAAAATGGTATTGATCTACCAAATAATATGTTTGCTTTCCTTCTTTGAATAATGTAACTTCAATTTATAATTGTTTTCGTACTCTAATGTATTATATTCTGTCTCTATTATCTGTGGCAGCTATGTGGATATCAAATTACATCTTGCACTCAAGGAATATCTAGTGGCCAAGGGTATTGGAGAAGAGCTTACTAACTTCCTCTTGCACCACCTACACAAAAAAGAACAAGGTCAATATGTGAACTGGCTACAGAAGCTTGAATCATTTGTTGCAAAACCAGAGTCATAGACAGGAATCGTCAAATCGATCACTATCATTTGATGTAGCTAAAGAATTTAGGTAGGTAATGTACTCGGACCGTAAAGATGCCGTCGTTAGAAGGACCGAACATGACTTATTCCAGGCTCAACTCATGTCACTTGCCGCTTGGGAAGGGTTTTAAATGTAGAATCCCTGGAACTTTTCCAAGGGTATTTGTTTTTTTTTTCCTTCTTCTTTTTGGTTTTGGACCCAGGGGATTTTGAGGAGTAGGAGGCGTTCCTCTATTCCAAGAAGAGTGAGGACCGATTGAGTGTCCAATCTTGATGAAACTATCCGTTGTGGAAAAATTTCGTCAAAGCCAGCTGCAATTTCTCTTTGATATCAGTGACAATCTTTTCGAGTATCCAAGGAGCTGCCAAACTGCCATTGATAGATGCTGTTTACTAGAATCCTGGAGTGTTCCGAGTTTCTGGAGGCCACTGAATATTGCTTGGAGAAGACTCTGAACTCTGCTTGTGTAATCAGGAAATCATTGAAGCCTATTTTTGTAACACCAGCAAGCAGGGGGATCACAAAACCAGTCGCGGCTCTGCTTTAGTTTGTAACCAAACCGTTGAAGATGGTCTTAGCAAAATCAGGGTTGGGAGGATGTGCCTTTGCACTTTGCCTTGTGTTAATTCAACCCTTATTGTAGATCCAGTCAGTTTCCAACTATCCCAAAGTTAGCT
>JANPXK010001106.1:0-42981 GCA_024704745.1 Rosa lucieae
CACTAGTGAGAGAAGCATAACGAAAACCTTGCCGGACTCCGGTGGACCAGGTGGCCGGCTGGAGATCGATCACCGGAATCCAGAATCCAGAATTCGGCTACCGGACTGGTGACCGGATTCCGGCATTTGAATTTATTACCCCCTAATAATACCCAGTAACCATATTATTACCCCACAATAATCATATTATTGCCTCCCAATAATCATATTATTGCCTCCCAATAATCATATGGACTGGTGACCAGATCCGACATCTAATTTTATTGTCCCCTAATAATACCCTGCTAATCATATTATTGCCCCCCAATACTCATATTATTGCCCCCTAATAATATGATTATTGCCCTCCAGTAAACATTTTATTGCCCCGCAGTAATCTTATTATTACCTTCCAATAATAGGTAAAACAACACAGTAACACTTTCAATAAAAAAAAAATTGGCATAAAAGATTGCTCTGAGAACGTGGCCTCCATTTCCTTATCAACTAGCTAGCTATGCATGCTCTGTGTAATTATTGTAGGGCCCATCTCTTTAGCCATGCATCGTCTTACTATTATCTATACTATATTTAAGAGAAGAGGGCTTACTCACCATAACTGAATTTGTTTACTTTTATACCCCTAAAATATTAAATAACCTTTATATTTCTTTCTAATTGTCAAGGATAAGTCAAAATTTAAATAAATAATTAATAAGAAAATTTATTTATTTTTTAGGAACTAACTACCCACTTCTAGACGGGTAACCACCCACTTCTCCACACCCACAGGATGTAAACAGTTTTTAGTGTTATTTATATTTAATTGTATTTAAATTTAGTTATGACTCTTGTAGTAAGTAAAGAGAACTAGTCTAACAACTTCTTTTATTATTGTCGATGAAGAGAGAATAAATGGTCGACACCTAACACCTCAATAGCTCAGTATTCCAACTACCTCATATATAAAGGAGCAAGTCTAGATCTTCTTCACCTGGTTGACTGGTTTGGCTTCTTCGCCTCCAAGCCAAAATATCAAAATGCAGAGCTACTTGCACCTCTCGCCGGAGGCCTCAAGCAATTGGAAGAAATTCATCAGCCTCGTTGTCAAGAACCCCGCCAAAAAGTTCCGACATGTCTATCTTGCTAAGCGGGCTGAGGCTGAGAAGAAGAAAACGACAACATTGATTTTGCACCTTGCCAGAATTCTGATCAACGGCATGGCGGCACAGCTTTTGCTTCTCGGCCGTTGTAAAGAACTCTTCGATCTCGTCGGTTGGAAGCACTTTGCTCACCGCTGAGGTCTTTGATGGACGGACAACGCCGACGACTCCAAACTGGTGGAGAAATTAAAGACGATGGTGGGGGAGGGAGGAGAGAGAGAGAGAGAGAGAGAGAACAAACCGACCTGCATGGGGGAGGAGAGAGAGAAATTGATGAGGGGGAGGAGAGAGAGATAGATGAGTGTAATTTATTAATTAAAATGAGGGAAATACTGCCAATAGATGTTAGATTGGGTAAATGAGGTTAAAAAACTCTTAGTGGAGTAAGTAGACAATTTTTAGCCTAAAATTGGGTAAGCTGTCATGGCGAACTGAGTCGTTGCTTGTGTCTTCATTCTTTGTTTGCTCCAACAGCCTCACGGCATTGTTGGTTTAGGACCTCTGGAGCACTGCCAGTTAGTGGCGAAACTAAAGGGTGCGCTGGTGATAAATGTTAAAATTATAACCTCTACATACTATCTGCTTCATTGGGAAATTTTGAGTAGGGAGGTCATTGGTACGTCGTAGCTGCAACTCAGATGCATGTGAAGCTATTTTCGATTTGATATGATTTTTTCGTTAGGCCAAGAAGGCAAGAAGTAAGAGTAAGAAGGTCGTAGCTGCTTTATTTGTGAAGACTACTAGGTCCAAGGATCGACTGACATCACCAAACAAACAAGAACAAAAGAAGGTCGTAGCTGCGGTGCGCTCTTGAAAAATTATTTCATGCCATGATAATTTTGTTCAGTATGAAAGCACAGGTAGGCCTTCCCGGCCCTTTTTGCCTCTGGGAGAGTAAGAAGCTCGAGAACATTGGTAAGGAAAGCAACTCTCCCTCCTGTATAGGCCTTTATATTTTTCGCAGTGCAAAACATGAGCAATAACCCCTAGCCCATAATCAAATAATGAATCACTAGTCTTAGTCTGGTAATTTCACTTGCCCCTAGCTTGTGATATTCATCTGCTTTGCAAGAGAAGGGGAGGGTACACTGTGTGGTCTTTCCTAATGGATCACTGCTTGTCAAGAACTCAGACACCATAGCCACATTATTTAATAAATGTTTTCATGGGGTCACATATAGTGATTTATCTAATGTTATTCTTTGAAATGCTCCCAAAATTTACCATTTATAAAGTATGTTGCAAGAACCAACAGCCAATCTCTAGTATAGCTAGCGGTTACCATTCTAATATGTCCTATACTACTGAAAAAATGACACTGCATGAAACACTATAAAACGATAAAAAGCCTTGTATTTTGATCGAGGAAAGGAAAAAACAGAAACCATCTGATTTGAGAAATCCAATTATGTGAAGGAAACCCTACTTTCAAGTTGGTTACTTAGACTCCAAGTCATTAGTTTCTATAAATTGGACCATCTCTAAATTCCAAACCATTTGAAACCTCATAATTTCTCCCTTCATCCAAAACCCTAGTTTCTATAAATTATCCATCAAAACCCTACTACTCAACCGAAGCCCTAGTCATTAATTTTTATAAATTCATCCATCGAAACCCTAGTTACTCATATCTTCTTTCCTCAAATAAGACTTTCCAAAACCAAGAAAAGCAAGAAATATGCAGCAAAGTTTGCAATGGAGGAGACAAGAGGCAATCAACTTCCTGGAGAGAGGTTCTGCCCCATGGAGGACGAACTAGTTCTCTTCTACCCAAGGTTCTAAAAAACGCTAGGCGCTAGTCAGGCGATGACTCAGGGACTAGTGCCTAGGGGCCTAGGCGGTTTTTTTTTTTTTTTTTTTAATTTTAAATTATTTTAATGACATAATAATATAAATGACAATATTTAAAGTCTAAAAGTTAATTATAAATATAAAAATAGTCAAAATATAGAATAAATTAGGGTTTATGACCGCCTAGAACCGCCTGGCCCGCCTAGTCCCCGCCTAGCCCTCCTAGGCGGCCGCCTAGTAGCCCAGTGCCTAAGGGAAACGCCTAGGCCAAAATCGGTGATAGGAGCATTTTAATGCGATGTTTTAACTGCATTTCCCTACATTTCTGTGCCATTTCCTTGGAAAAATCCCTATTTGGGAAAGTTTCCATTCTTTGATTGGGAAAGTTCCTTATTGTAGAAAGTTTCCATTTTTGTAGTTTCCATTTCTCATTTCTGGCAAGTTTCCATTTTCAGTTTAAGAAAGTTTCTATTTTTCATTTTTAGTAAGTTTCTATTTTTCATTTTTAGAAAGTTTCTATTTTCAGTATAGTTTCTATTTTCAGGACCTCCGAGCTAAAAAGTGGAAATGAACTCACGAATGGAAAGAGGAGCTTGCGAACATCAAGACGAACGAATATGAGAGGAAAAGGGCCACACAATTGAGCAGAAATGAAGAAATAAGCTTTCCTAGTCCAACCAGGAAATCCTGCGAAATGGAGGAAGGCTTCCCAAGCAAGTTTCCAACGCAACCATGAAAAAGAAATGGGAAAATAATGTGTTTTGACGTTGGAAGGAGACAAGGCTTGAAGTTGAAGCAACGAGGCCCAAGAACTTTATGGATTTGAGATGGATTTTCGGCAAAATGGATCAAGGCCCATAAAAGCCCATGAAATTAGGGTTTGTGACGCAAGAAGTAAACCCTAGGGATGTGTTGCCGTGAAAACCAAAGGGAGGAGAGAAAAGTGGCGTGAAAAATCAAGAAGAAATAAAAGATTACGCAAGAGATTTTTTAGGGTGAAGTTTATGGAAAGAAAAAGTGTGGACATCAAGAAAAGCACCAAATGGCGTCTAGATTCATTCCTAGAAACCCTAAGTATATTTTGGCCGAAATAAGAGAAGAAAATCAGAAATATATTCAAGGAATTTCGGCAAGAATATATTAGGGAATCATCTTGGAGTTTTGTGATTGGTTGGATGACACACTAGGGCTTACTTGGCAATTTCTCATTGGTGGAAGCTATGTGGAATTATTAATTTAATTCCTTGGAAAATAAACAGAAAATACACGGCTTGAGGACCAAGTTTGGCCGTTCCCTATATAAACTCTACACCCTAGACGTCTCAACACACTCCCACAATTCAGAAAATTCTCTCTACGCGTGAAAGCTCTCTCCATTCTCTAGTTCAACCTTTGGCGTTTTCAAGCAAGGAAGGAAGAAGCAAGGTCAAGCCGTGAGCATCTCCACCATTCCACCTTGAAGCCGTGTACTTTGAAGCTTGCTTTCAAGTTTCATTCGTTCATCATTCAAGTTATTCATCCACCTCTCCATTCACGGTGTAATTCAACCTTCTTTCTTGTAATCACTTTTGATTCTCCTTGTTTGATTTCGTTGGAAGTTGTTCTAGTTAACATTGATGTTTGAACAACGTTTATATTCTGAAATTTTATGATTGAATAAAGGATTTCGAATTCTATGTTGTGATTCCAAAGTTGCTTATGTGTGATTGTTCGATTGAATTTGCTTTATAGATATCTTTTGTATTTTAATCTTATGTGGTTCGAAACACTTAGGGTTTTGATATGAATGGTGCTAGATTTAAGAACATGATTCAACTTTTTGTGTTATGAACTTAAATCGAAAGTAGTAAAGGTTTTGGACAAAAATCGAATTCAATTGAAAAGGATTGCAATTAGGTGAACTTATTCATACTAAGTTATACACTTGAGTTGATAGTCTTTCTATGTGTTTCATGCGTTGAATATGTATGATTGACTAGCTTTCTAGGGCTTGATTACATGTTTGATAGGATTAATCTTTGTGCTTTCACTTAGGTTAATTAGCGTTGAAAGTAAAATATGGGAAATCGTTTGCTTTCTAACGTTTCACATGATCAACTCATTTCACATGACTTGGAAGAACAATGTAGGGTTAATTCGAATTCAATTGTAAAGTTGATTTTGATCTTTGTTTCTTACATTTCATTCTTGTAGTTGTGTTTTTGTTTATACTTTGTCTTTATTCTTGTTTTTAATTTTCGAAAACCAAAAACCTAAAATCCCCCCTAAATTCGTGAATAGTGTTTATATGTGTGAATATGAAACTTTGTTTTTATTTTAATTGTTTAAATTGTCCTACATTGACAGTTGTACCCTCAATCCCCGGAATAGAACGATCCCTATTTGCTTATACTACTAATGATGTTTAAAGAGTTAAATTATATGCTTGCTTTGAGCGTATCAATCGGAGCGGTTCCTTGCCGCCTAGCGCCTAGGCGTTGCCTAGGCCGTTTTTTAGAACATTGCTTCTACCTTAAGCCCATGTTGAGCAGAGAGAAGGTGCCTGGCAGAAACAGCGTGGTGTTCGACTGCGACCACTATGGTCACCAAGATCCTTGGGAGATATGGGAGGCTTACAAGACCAGAAGACCAAACGACTTGAGGCTCAACAAGGACATCTACTTCTTCACCCAACACAAGAAGATGAGTTCCACAGACCCACGCATACGCCGGACCGTTGGAAATGGCACCTGGAAGGGCGACGACTCCGGCAAGCCAATAAAATCTTTGGAGACTAGTCGTGTGGTTGGTCTGAAGAAAAGACTTACTTACAAGAACGAAGCATCGGCGCACAATAGTTGTTGGATCTTGCATGAGTTCTACCTTGATCGATCACTCAGAAACAAGAAACAAAAGGTGAAAGACTATGTTCTTTGTCTGCTATGAAAAAATGGTGAACCCAAAGCCAAGATCGAAAAGAAGAGAAAACAATGTGAAGAGGAAGAGGTTCTTGAAAACAATTATGCCTGTGATTATGGAGAGAACACAAACAAGGAGCAAGAAAAGTTGCTTGACCCTCAAGCGATGCGACAACTAAACGTTCCATCCATTGATAATCCACTAGTACCAATGCCATCAGAAGAAGATGCATTCGCAGCTAAATTGTAACGTCCCAAACCTAAAGTTACCCGTTTACTAGTCATTTGGACGGTAAACGATAACTACTTTAATTTTTTACCTTGTTTCAATACTTTTAGTGGCCCTAAAAGTTGACATTTTGTTCGGGTCAAAATTTGAGAAAATTTCCTTCATGAAAATTGTAGAGGACGTTAATCGAGCGCGTGCATATGTGGTACGTAAAAATTGGAGTTCGTATGCGAAAGTTATAAGCAAAAAATGACAGTTACTGTTTATGGTAATTTGTCTATAAATAGCCGAGTTACTGTGGTAAGTTTCCATTTTCGGAAACTTACAGAGCTCTCTCTCTTCTCTCTTCCTCTCCGACCTCTTCACCATCTTCCGGCCATAACTCCTTCATCCGGCAATAGATTTTGACGTATAAGATGTCGTTGGAAAGCTCTTCTCCTTCTCTTCATTTCTGGGTTCGTTTGGTAGCTTATTTTGAACTATGGAAGGTGCAGCAATGAGAAGAAGAGCACGGTCACTGTAGCAAATTGAGGTTAACGCCGGTTTCTTCAGATTCCGACCACCCCAGACGATCATGTTAGGTTCTTTGGAAGCACCTTGGGACGTAGATGATGCTCCCCAAGTATTTTACAGCGATTTGATGCGAGAAGGAAGAATCGAAAATTTGAAATTCGGGGCTGGTCCTGTCAACTTGGTATCAGAGCATTAGGTTGATAGGTTATGTAGACTTCTTTCTTTCCTACTACTTTATATGCTTAGTGGCGCTTAGTACCTCCTAAGTAATGGCCCGACCGAGGCGGATCCCCATCATATACTCTTCGGTGCTAGCGTGTCCATTATGTATGTAAAGTAGATAGGTTAGTGTCCTAATTCTTGAGCTTTGTTATCCTTCTCTTCTTCAGGTGCTATGTCTCCTAGATGCCGAAACCGCAGGGAGACTCCTCCCGCTCCAAGAGATGAGAATGCTCCTGAACGACTAGTGAACGCCTTAGGTCATATTTTCCAGCAGCTGACTACAGCGCTTCCTGGTTCCCAAACTGATTTTACCATGGAGCGAGTGAGGAGACATGGAGCGTATAGTTTCTCCCGTGCTTCTGATGCTATGGATGCTTAGAATTGGCTTAACAAAATGGAGAGGGTTTTTACTCAGATAAATTGTCCGGAGGATCGGAAAGTGGGCTTGGCAGTAGACTTTCTTGATGGTGTTGCTTATGATTGGTGGGATATGACCAATAAGGACCCAAGGAATGCTAACCCAATGACTTGGGAACAGTTCAAAGTGCACTTTAATAGGCGGTATTTTGGCACAGCCATTCGTGACAGGACGAAGAATAAGTTCTTGCATCTAAAGAAAGGAGACAAGACAGTGTCAGAATTTGAGCAACGATTCACTCAGCTGTCCCAGTTTGTACCAGATTTGGTAAGCACTGAGGAGGAGCAGATTTCTAGGTTTATTGAGGGATTGGGAGGTGATTACCGTCTGCAGCTGACGGTCATACCATTCTACACTTATCATCAGGTAGTTAATGCTGCTTTGAGACTCGAGACTGTTTTTGTCTAATGTTCAACCTCTAGATGCGGGTGGCCCCAGCCAGGGTCCATCCAAGAGAGCTGCTTCCACTTTTGGTTCAGGATCTTCTGGAGGTAGTAGACGTGTCAGTTCGGATTCGATCACTCTATCTGATTTTGGAGGACTTAATATGAGAAGTGGTCAGTCTGAGTGGCAGTTTAGTGACGACACTAGTCAGTATGGTGGTACCTTAGAGATATTCCATACTTGGAGAGATCATTCCCAGCGTCAGACGAGGGATGTGACCTGTTATTAGTGTGGACAGCAGGGTCATTATAAGAGGGATTGCCTTATATTGACTCAAGGTGTTACTCCAGACGTCGGTCAGGGTTCTAGTTACGTATCAGGGGGTTCATCTAGCGGCACTCCTACTAGTTCTGCCAAGGGCAGCACTCAACGAGGTAGTGGCCGCCATGGACGTCCTACGACTCAGACGAGACTTCATGCCACATTTCAGCGAGAGGATCACATTCCTCTAGATACTCCCGACGGTACGACATTCTTTCCCTTGAGTTATTTTCTTATATTGTTTCACTAGGGGACGCGTAACCAATAGAGTTGGTTTAGTTAAGTGTTTAGTCATTCGTGTGAATTTCGAGAACGAAAGTTTATAAGGAGGGGAGATTATAACGCCCCGAACCTAAATTTACCCATTTACTAGTCATTTGGACGGTAAACGACAACTACTTTAGTTTTTTACCTTGTTTCGATACTTTTAGTGGCCCTAAAAGTTGACATTTTGTTTGGGTCAAAATTTGAGAAAATTTCCTTCATGAAAGTTGTAGAGGACGTTAAATTGAGTGCGTGCATATGTGGTATACGTAAAAATCGGAGTTCGTATGCGAAAGTTATAAGTGAAAAATGAAAGTTACTGTTTATGATAATTTGTCTATCAATAGCCGAGTTACTGTGGTAAGTTTTCATTTTCGGAAACTTACCGAGCTCTCTCTCTTCTCTTCTCCCGATTCTCTCTTCCTCTCCGACATCTTCACCATCTTCCAGCCATAACTCCTTCATCCGGCGATGAATTTTGACGTATAAGATGTCGTTGGAAAGCTCTCCTCATGCTCTTCATTTCTGTGTTCGTTTGGTAGCTTAATTTAAACTCTGGAAGGTGCCGCAACCAGAAGAAGAGGACGATCATTGTAGCAGATTGAGGTCAACGCTGGTTTCTTCTTATTCCGGCTACCCCAGACGATCAAGTTAGGTTCTTTGGAAGCACCTTGGGACGTAGATGATGCTCCCCAAGTATTTTATAGCAATTTGACGCGAGAAGGAAGAATCAAAAATTTGAAATTCGGGGCTGGTCCTGTCATGAGTTAGAAGAGACATTGCCATGCCTTGAAGATGATAATGCATTAGTACCAATACCATCAGAAGAGGATGCATTCACAGCTGAGTTAGAAGAGACATTGCCATGCTTTAAAGATGATAATGCACCCTCAGAAGCTGAAGTAATTGGCTTTCAAGGTGAGTAGAATAGGGGACTCGAACAGTACTTAGCTTCCGAGGTTCAATCAAGCCCTTCATTTGGAGATGATCAAGGAATACTTAATCCACTACCAGAGGAAGATTGTCTCCGGGAGGAAATATTAGAACAAATGAGTATGGTAGAAATGGAAGACCTGCTAGTTGTTAATGGTGCGACTAGTAATATGAATGTGGTGGAAGCAAACGTTCTAAACAAACCCTTCTTCACACTCCCACATCATCCATGTCTCCGGCCTATGATGGCACTAATATGCCATATTTATCCTTGGAGAATTGTTGCAGTGATTCAGCTGGAAGGAACAATGTTTGTGGAGGATCGATTGGCTTTCAAGATGGTGCGTACTGGCCTGAGTCTATAGTGAAGGCCCCAGCTGAAAAGCAACAAAAGATAGCTGATGGAGATTGTTCAGATTGGTTGGAGTCGATCAGTTTTAGTCCTGAGGAAAACAACTTCCTTTGGAGTGAAGTGCAATGGTGTTCGTAGGCTTGTAGCTGACCTTGGCATGCAATGCTCTTATTGCCTAGCTCTTAAGATTGACAAAATGTCAGTCAATCTAGTTTTGGTTTGTTGTATCTTTTTTAGGAACGTGGTACTGTTTCCTTTGTCCGGGGTTTTATCCCAAAGGGTTTTACCCGGAAAAGGTTTTAACGAGGCCAACAATTTGCATTCCTCTCCTTTGTAAAGTTACAAATTGTAAGCAGGTTCTACACTAATGAAATTTGCAAAGTTTCATTACAAGTAACAAGAGTCAACATTCGGATTCAATAGTTTTTACATTCCAATATATCATGTTACTTGAAATATGTTAAGCTTATGTCAGTTTTTAAATTTCTTCATATGACTTGCTAGAAGTAAAAGTAATCTCTCAAAACAGCTATTATTCTTCTATCTTTCGTTACGATAATCTTTATACATGGTTTCCTTGTTTTATTAGAGGTTTTAATGTAGGACATAATTAATCTGATACTCGTATAGCAATTAGTTCATCTTTAGTGTCTTGAGTTCTGAAAAACCATACAATTCAAATTCAAAACGAAGCTATTTCTTATCATCTGTTACATCTAATCATATTGTTTAGATTCAAATACCGTATCCTTTCTTATCTTGTATTTTGTTGGTACAAGTTTTTTTTGTCATATTGGCATTCCCATACAAAAATGATATATTGTTTTACAAATGTTGTTAAGGGAAATTATCTTGGTTCAATGCTTATTTATTTAGAAAAGATATTCCCTTGGTTGTTAACGTGTTGTATTGTAATCCTAAGTCTTCTAGGATTTGATTTTTTATTTGGTCAATGTTTAATCACCAAGATACTTTCCTAATAGAAGTCTATTAGGGTTGGCGTTGCTTCTTCACATATATATAGGATGCAAACTACACGCGCAGCCAATCATGAGGAACGTAAAAATAATTGAGAGTCTTGCTTGATATTGTGTCGTGATAAAAATCCTAAACACTTGTTCCTTGGTTAAGTGTTATAGGTCAGTTGCTCATGAGGATGGAGTTACTTGTGAACTGAAGAGTTGTTGTGAAGCAAGAAAAGGAAAAATCGAAGAACAATCAAGTGAAGAAGGAGTTCGAGATTGAAGACAAACTACATATTAGTTTTGTCTATTCATTGCAGCCGTGCTAGTACTATTTGAAGTTGTAAAGAATATATCCTTCATCATAATTCAATTGTTCTTATTTTTGGGTTCTCAAGAGTAAGAGCCCCGCAGTGTTTTTAATCTCATATTTGAGATCTTCACTGCATAACCAAAAAATTTGGAGTTTGGTTCTTTATCTCTGATTTCTGCCCAGTAGGGATTGATCCTTATACTGTAATCCCCATTTTCCAGAAAACGTATTCTGTCCTTGTATTTTCATATTTTGAATTCTAGGATATTTTCTGTTCTGATAGAGTAAAGTTCTGTTTTGATAAGTTTGTAATCATCTAGGGCTTTATAATGTGAACGTCTATAAATACAATCATACTGAGCTTGATTTCTCAAGCCATTCAACACAAAAAGTTATTCACTTCAAGTTCCTAACAAGCAATGATTCATTAGGAAAGACCAGCCAACTTAACCTCTCCTTCTCTCGCAAAACAAAGATGAATATCAGAAGAGGCAAGTGAAACGACCAGACTAAGACTAGTGATTTGTTATTTGTATATGAGCTAGGGGTTATTGCTTGTGTTTTGCAATGGGAAAAATATAAAGGCCAGCTTAGACAGTGGGAAGGTTTTGAGATAATAGGTGGGAGAGATGAGGTTGCAGGAGGGACATGGTTGGCTTGTTCAAAAAGGTGGAAGAGTTGCTTTCCTTACCAATGTGCTCGAGCTTCTTACTCTCCCGGAGGCAAAAGAGCCGGGGAGGCTGCCTGTGCTTTTCTTTTTCATACCGAAAAAAATTGTCATGGCATGAAATAATTTTTCAAGAGCGCACCGCAGCTACAACCTCCTTACTCATACTTCTTGGCCTAACGAAAAAAATCATATAAGTGCCTTCGCTATATACAATGGTTATTGTGCCTTAAAAGGAATTTGTGATTGGACCAATTCTTTCATATATATATATATATATATATATTTTAAAGAAGGGCTGCTGCGCCTGCCCTCAAGCCTTTATTAATAAAACTGCTGAATACAAAGGGGGGACGTAAAGTCTAAACCCTGAACAATTAGTAACACGAGAACTTCCTGAATAGTAACAAGAGCTCCCACTAATCCTATGCATTCAAACATGCACCAACTAGCATATTCTACATGTCATTAGAATTAGGGAAAGTGTAAAGGTCTGGGGTATTTTCGCACTAATCGTCAATGGGTCATAGTAAAACTACGTCACATGTGCATATAAGATGATGATCCAGTTGAGTTATTTGAAATAGGAAGTTGAAAGAAAAGTTAATAACAAATGAAGGTGAAATTTTAATTAGTACTCGAAGAAGCTGTAAAAATAAGATTTCTTAAAGCATCTGCACCCAATACGAAACTTAGTTACAAACTTGAATAACAAATACATGAATTAGCTGTGTTTTGCTTTGCAGACAGGCAAGGGGTATAGGCATCAAATAAACTCCCTGACCAAAAACCTCAAAAACTACAAGCTTGAAAGCATTAAAACAAAGCATTCAATCAGCTGTGCATAATTTATACCAAGGGAAAATATAAACCAAAACCTGAGGGGCAAAACCAAAACCACAATACACGAAAGCTAATATCGTTTCCCAAGAATGATGCCAAGGATGACAGACACCAGAGCCACTCCGAATATGACCTTAATGGTCATCATTCGGGAAGCATCAGCAGTGTGAGTCAGGATCTCTGATGAGGATGAGGTTTGAGCAAAAGTTGTCGCTTCAGACTTTTTCTTACTCTTCCTTTTCGATGGAGTTGAAATGGTTGATCCAATGTCCCGGGATTTCATTTCCAATCCTGAGACATCACCCTGCAACAAGATTCAAATATAAGTACCTTTACTGTTGGAAAATTTGGTCGATGGATGGTATTTTGGTCATCAGATTTCGTTTCCTACAAAATTCCACAAATACAATATTTTATTAGTAAATAAATATAATCACATTAATGCCATAATAATCTGAAAATAGAAGATCAACACTTATTTTTTAGATTTGCTAGTCGCCACCAAATGATTACACTTCAAAAGAGTTTAAGGTTGAGGCGTGTAAACACTGCCCTTAAGAGTAGATTTCGCCCCTCGGAGACAATGTCTCGGTGTAGCAGGTTTGTGGCGCCCTACCCTCCAGGGTACAACAACCGTTAATCCTTATAAGCGTACACTCGCAAACTTGGATCCTAGAAATGCTTGACTTTTTCCTTTGGCATTATGAAAGAGCGAGAACAAGGCACACTCTAGAATATGTATGAACTCACTAGAGAAATGGCTAGGAGAGAACTATAGAAGACAACAAATTTTTTTGTTTTTGTAAGACCAAGAAGTGATAGGTATATATAGTAAATGAAAAGGCTTAGAGATATTATGTAAATTTAATAAAATAATTATTGGAATATTGTAACTCCTGTAACCTTAATATGCCATAATATTATGAACATAATGAATTAGTAACGTTTTAGCATAAATATATAGTAAATAGTTTTTCAAAGCATTGGGAGTTACACAGTATTTTGAAATACAAAATCAAAATTTCAACAATCCCCCACATATTTCAAAATATGGAAGCTGCTAACTGAACAAGGAAATTATAAGGTGCCAAAGGAAAATGAGAATCCAATGCTTTTGAACTGGTGTCTTTTGGACTATGAACCAGCCATAGGATAAATAATTGTGATCCATAGAAATTTGGTGAAAATTAAATTTTCTATGAACCAAAATTTCTTAATATGAATCAGAGAACTACCATCCACACTGAACTCTCGAAATCAAGCATTTTCCGCGGGTGGGCACGAATAGGCCATGCGCCCCTACCTGGATATTCATGAGTGCTCTAGAAGACTTGCCCAAGTTTCATAGGAAGCGGCCCCACTTCCACACTCATATAGGTAAGTCCATCAAGTGTGTACTGGAATCGAACACACCACCCATGTATAAGGGCTATGGTACTTATTAAGAACAAAGTTCATCCTCATACGTTCCAGTTAAAATACTATCTATGCATCATAGGGATGGACTCAAATTTTTAATCTGATAGCGCGTCACTGATCAACAAGTGACTTGTTATTAACCATATGAACCTACTTCCTGAGATCGCCATTCATATAGGTTGGGTTACCATCACTTTTGACCTTTGTTATAGGCATAATCTCATCCCCCTCGATGTATTAACCACTAGTTTTGGCCTTTAACCTAGTGGTTTTGTTAGAGTATTGGCCAAAAATCAACTCTAACCTACACAGCTTATTGAATAATCTCAATAATAAGTAATCTTCATTGGATTTTAGTTATAGTTATCCAATCTCATTTAAATATAAGAGCCTATTTTTCCTTGTTTTTCTCTTAACCCCCACATTTGAGTCTGTCTGAATTAGCCTCAGGCTCATATATATATAAGCAAGATAATATCAAGCCATATATATTCGGGCAACGAATCTTCGCAGGTCAAGGACTTGAAAATTTAATAGACAACACTTTTTATCCAATTCTGTGACTTTAGATACGTTAGTCACCCCCACATTTGTAGCCATCAAGTGTCTCTTAATTCTTGATCAAAATTAAATTTGATCATGGAGATACATTGAATGTCCATTTTCTCAAAGCATAAATCGAACGCAGCAATTAATGTGATAGTTTTTTTTTTCAGCATCAGCATAAGGGACAATATCGAGGCGTCAGTGAATAAAAACTTTTGAGGCAACATTGACCGAATGGCAATGAAAATTCGAAAGGCAACCCAAAACCTTAAGGCAACATATGCTCCATCTGAGCAAATATGGCTAGGGAACCATGTTTAGAGACTTGTTGTCTCTGCAATATATCCGGAAGCACCTATAATATGAAATCAGGCAACTATTTTCTTGGTAACCAAATTCTCAAGGCAACCATATTCATTACCATTAAAGTATCGAGGCAACCGTTATATCTAACCCATAGGATAGGGTCCGATTCATCATTCAAGATGTAAATGAGGCAACACTTATTACTTATAACCAAACTTTAAGGCAACACCTTTTTTTTTTTTTTTTTTTTTTCGAGGACATCAACCGTAGGGACATTAATATTCCGAGGCATCAAATTGCCATAGGCAACCGTCGATGTAAAATTGTCAAAATAATTTCTCAATAACACATTTATTTTTCAGGCAACCGAGGCATCATCTTAATCAAGAGGCAATGGAAATATTGAGGGGCAACAACTTTATTTATTTCCGAAGAAACAATAATCCGAAGGCAACATTTCAATTTTTTTTTCTTTGAAGAAAAAATACTTTGAAGGGATGTATTCCGAAGACAACAACAAAGGAACAACTTTTCGAGTTATAACGGTTAAAATATATTTTAGTGCATATAAAATAATTATGGTTCAAATCATATAACAGATAATTAAAAACGCTTGCTAAACCATAATATTAATAGCAATTAATGACGTACGAAAATAGTAAAACGATATCATATGTAGCCATTGATATAGAAAAGTAAATGTGCAAAACGGTTAGTTTTTAAGTTGTATAATGCATTGAACAATGAAGTGAATGCAAATTAAACTAAAATTAATAGTTGTACACAACTTAAATTATCATTACACCATGCATTACTAACCCAAAAATGCACATTATAGAATCAACATTTAAATGCCAATTGAAAAATCATTAGCAATCAAAATTGACAACCATGCAAATTAAATGCAAAGAATAATTGTCATGGTAGAAGTTTAGAACATAATTTTCCAATATAATGCAGCAATAGACAAAGAGTAATTGTTTTAGGTTTCGGTGAAAAGACTTTCAAAAATCAATACTACTTTTGAAACTCTTCAAAACCATAATAAGCACGTTGAAAATATAAACCAATAAAGTGGTGAAGAGAAATGACTTATCTTCATGTCTAAGCATTCCACAAGGAAACATCCACCAACGGAACTCTATTCTTAAGATTGTTGGAAAATTTGGTCGATGGATGGTATTTTGGTCATCAGATTTTGTTTCCTACAAAATTCCACAAATACAATATTTTATTAGTAAATAAATATAATCACATTAATGCCATAATAATCTGAAAATAGAAGATCAACACTTATTTTTTAGATTTGCTAGTCGCCACCAAATGATTACACTTCAAAAGAGTTTAAGGTTGAGGCGTGTAAACACTGCCCTTAAGAGTAGATTTCGCCCCTCGGAGACAATGTCTCGGTGTAGCAGGTTTGTGGCGCCCTACCCTCCAGGGTACAACAACCGTTAATCTTTGTAAGCGTACACTCGCAAACTTGGATCCTAGAAATGCTTGACTTTTTCCTTTGACATTATGAAAGAGCGAGAACAAGGCACACTCTAGAATATGTATGAACTCACTAGAGAAATGGCTAGGAGAGAACTATAGAAGACAACGAATTTTTTTATTTTTGTAAGACCAAGAAGTGATAGGTATATATAGTAAATGAAAAGGCTTAGAGATATTATGTAAATTTAATAAAATAATTATTGGAATATTGTAACTCCTGTAACCTTAATATGTCATAATATTATGAACATAATGAATTAGTAACGTTTTAGCATAAATATATAGTAAATAGTTTTTCAAAGCATTGGGAGTTACACAGTATTTTGAAATACAAAATCAAAATTTTCAACATTTACAACTTCTTTGCCGGAAGATTTGGCTTCATGATTCTAGCAATTTTGTGCATGCCTGTCTGTTTGCATTTTGTATATACATAAAGTTTAGAATAGGTATTTTTACATATTTTTGGTTTTATTGGCATCAGAAAGCTGTAATTTTGGATGATTGTGTGATGGTATAACTGATTCCATGGTACAATTTCTGGGACATGCAACACGGCATCGATATGAAGTGTCGGTGCTTTTGAGAATCTCCCACAATAATAAATTGTATACCATGAGGTCCATTAGTTCGTTTGTCATTCTCCAAATTAGTTACAAGAATTCACAAGTTTGTATAACCTATTGAACTATATATTTTACTGGTAATTTGTTACATAAAAACAAACCAGAACGAATCTAGTAACACAATTGAGCCGAACGGGAGTATAGGAAAAATTATTTAATCTGAGCCCATTCTGAGCTTTTTAAGCTTTGGCAAAGTTCAAATCGGATTAAAAGAAACAATCAAATCGAACTCATCACCTTATTGTTCACCTCAACAATAAGGATCAAAGTTTTACTCCATAAAAAGAAAATGCAATCTGTGAGAAGCAGTCTACACCAGTAGAAAAATAAGAAGCATCCCTACAATACATGAAGAAACCTCAACCAAAAGATCAAAGAAGAAATTAACATAAGTTGAACTAACTGACAAAAAGATCAACTAACAAGTACCTTCTGGTCTAAAAGGATATAATAAAATGAAAGACCTTTCCGGTGGAATAGGGCCTGGCCAGCAACCAAATAACATTGCCGACGGATTAATTTGTATTTCTGTCGCTCTAAATTATGAATCTAAGCTTCATCCCATTCAAGAGCTTTTGTTTCTGTTTTGAAAATTATTTTGTTCTTTCTACGGGTGAAATTATTGGAGCATTTATTCAAAAAATAATAATAATAATAATAATTAGTTGTGCATTTATAGACCAAATACATGAGGGATGCATTTCATAATGTTTCCTATTAGAATGCCTGAACTTGGTAACCCCCTACAGCGCCATGCTTCAATAGAAATGTGATACTTTAACACCCATAACGGACATAACTACCTTAGTCTTCAAAGTCAGGCAAAGTATTTTATAGAAAAATTCATTCTCTCCGTTTGAACTATATATGGAATAGAATCATACCTACAGGGCAGACTCAGAGTAGAAAGAGTAGCCAGGACAAAGATCCATCTAGTGTTTGTAATCTTGGCATTCACTAATTCACTAAGCCTGGAATATGACCATACTAGTACAGCCTATGCTTTTCCTCAGGTTGAATCCTATTCTTCATATAACTATTATTTGGACAAAAAGTAACTAGATTGGAAAGTTATTGACAGAACCTGTGATCATTGTTTTGGCAAAATCACACAGCGACAACAAGTTTAACTTAATTTGAAAGGGTTAGATGAACCTAGTTCAAGGTTGTAGAGATCAACCTATCCCAGTTGCCTTTTAAGGGATGGCCTTGCTGGAACTAAAGACACCCAGGCTCATACTTGCCTTTTTATATCAACCCAATTCTCTCTGTTCTAACAACGAAATGGGCTCCCATCACCCACATTCATTCCCCCTTAAGAAAGAAACCCAGCTGGCTTTGCAGTTGCAGAAAGGCATTCACTCTTTCAATTTTTTATTATTGTTATCATGTTGCATTTCAAAGTATGAACTCTCAGTCTCTTGTACATAACAGGGAAACCTAGCTATAAATTGTAGATATATGAAAAGTTACGAAACAGATTATGTCACGTGTTATAGAAACTAATTCTTGCAGCGTTTTGACAAGCAAGAACATATGTGTATTTTCTGAATTTTTCTAAAGGGTTAGAGAGGTACCCTGCATTAGTAAAATCTATCAAAACAATATTGTCGTTTTGATGGAGGGGTATAAGGTGAGGCCGACCATCCTTGGTGGTGGTGGCAGCGTTGGCGGCAATATGGCCGGCCAAATAGTCATGGTGGACGGTGGCTCCATGCCTAATGCGGTCCGATCCCATTCTTCCGTCATTCCTCTTCTCTCTATAGGGATAAAGTAGGCCCATATCAATCGTACCTCTTACATATCGAAAGATTGTCTTTCCACTAATCCAATGGCGGCGTGTTGGCGTAGAGCTATGTCGAGCTAACAAGTTCACTGCAAATGAGATATCTAGTCTTGTGCATTGAGCTAAGTACAATAATGCGCCTATTGCACTTAAATAGGGCACTTCGGCCTTAATGGTTCTTCGTCCTCATCCTTTGGACGGAACGGATCTTTTCCGGGCTCAAGACTACGACCAATCATGGGAGTACTCACAGGCTTTGCTTTATCTTCATTAAAGCGCCTTAAGATTTTTTGAGTATATGCAGACTGATGGACCAAAATCCCATCATTACGATGCTCAAGTTCTAAACCGAGGCAAAACCATGTTTTCCCAAGATCTTTCATCTCAAATTCGGATTTCAAATATTTAGCAGTTTCCTTTAGCTCATCTAGAGTTCCAATTAAGTTCATGTCATCAACATAAACTGCTACGATTGCAAATCCGGAACTTGTTCTTTTAATGAACACGCATGGGCATATTTCATTATTAATATATCCCTTCCCAATCAAGTAGTCACTTAGACAATTATACCATATCCGTCCGGATTGTTTTAATCCATATAGTGAGAGTTTTAATCTTATTGAAAACGTGCTCTGTGGTTTAGAGCCACTTGATTTGGGTAATTGAAGTCCATCTGGAACCTTCATATATATATATATATATAATATATCTCTGAATCTAGATCCCCATAGAGATATGCTGTCACCACATCCATAAGCTGCATGTCAAGTTTTTCGGAAACTACCAAAGTGACGAGGTAGCGGAATGTTATAACGTCCATTACTGGAGAATATGTCTCCTCGTAGTCGATTCTAGGGCGTTGTGAGAAACCTTGTGCCACGAGGCGGGCTTTATATCTAACCACCTCATTTTTCTCATTACGCTTTCTAACAAAGACCTATTTATGGCAACAGGTTTTACATCTGGGGGTGTCTGCGTTATAGGCCCAAATACCTGTCTCTTTGCTAGTGAATCTAATTCAGCCTGGATCGCCTCTTTCCATTTAGGCCAATCAGCTCTTCGTTGACATTCTTCGACAGAGCAAGGTTCGATATCATCATATTCTATAATTCCTTTTGTAACATGATATGCAAATGCATCATCAATTGCCATAGAATTTATATCCATCATCTCATGTACACTAGTATAATTCATGGAGATCTCTCCATTCTCTGGAGTTGGTTCTGACATTGGAGCATCCCCCAATGATGTCTCTTGGACATAACCATAATCCGGAATATTCTCATGAGATGGATTATTTACATCGATGATTAATAGATTATTTTGTGCCAAACTTGCTTTCTTTCTTGGGTGAGAATCCATCGAACCTATAGGCCTCCCGCTCTTCCTGGCAGGAGCCGTGGGCCTAGCCACAACATCACCATCACTGTGAGAGGGGACGTTGGCGCTATGCTCAGGTGCTCTTGAGATGGCGTCATGTCCTCTAATTTTAGGGACATCAATCCTTGCAGGCATGTTTGCAGCAGGTATGTGTGATCTCGTCACTTTAGCGATATCAGAAAGCGCATCAGGCATCAATTCTGCTACGTTTTGAAGATCGAGAATTCTTCGCACTTCAGTTTCGGACTATGCGGTTCGGGGATCAAGATGAGACAGAGTTGGGACAGACCACGACAATTCCTGTCGTTCCTGTTGAACATTTATGTTCTTTTCTCCCCTTAACGACGGGAAGACTGTCTCATCAAAGTGACAATCCGAAAATCTTGCTGTAAAGAGATCGCCTGTCAATGGTTCCAAGTAGCGGATAATTGTTGGAGAATCATATCCAACATAAATGCCTAATCATCATTGAGAATCCATTTTAGTGTGCTGTGGCAGCGCAATTGGCACATAAACTGCACACCCAAATATGCGTAAGTGTGAGACATCAGGCTCATACCCAGTCACCATCTGGGACGCAGAAAAGGGTTGAGTGGCAGTAGGCCTCAGACGAATAAGCACAGCTGCAAGCAATATTACATAGGCCCAAGCAAAAATAGGGAGATTGGTGCGCATTACCAATGCTCTAGCGACCATTTGTAGTTGTTTAATGGCGGCTTCTGCGAGACCATTTTGGGTGTGAACATGAGGAACAGGATGTTCAACTTCAATCCCAATGGACATGCAATAATCATCAAAAGTTTTTGATGTAAACTCCCTAGCATTGTCTAATCTTATAGATTTAATAGGATGATTAGGGTGGTGATCCCTTAACTTAATAATCTGGGCTAGGAGTTTAGCAAATGCAGCGTTCCTAGTGGATAATAGCATGACATGTGATTAGCGTGTCAATGCATCAACCAACACCATAAAATATCTAAATGGTCCGCATGGTGGTTGAATAGGTCCACAAATATCACCTTGGATTGTTTGCAAGAATGGTATATTTTCTTTAGTGTCCTTTGCATTGGATGGTCTCGATCCTAATTTTGCTAAAGAACAGGCTTTGCAGAACGAAGGATGGGCTTTAGATACAACCAATGAGGATTTTGGTTGAGCCATGAAGTCACAGTGGACTTGAGAAGTAGAAATTGGAGTCAGGGGAGCAGAGGTGGGGTTAAAGCCACCCTTGGGCAGCAGGGGGATGACTGCGCCAGCCTGTGATGGCCGGACTTGAAAGGGGAAGGCGCCGTGAGGAGTAGGTGCTCTTCCTTAATCCAAATTTCGAGTTTTACTTCTTTTTGTTCTGAAAAATGGATGTCCGTGCGAAGTCTTTAATATATGGATCATCATATCACGACCTGGATGTCCCAAACAGTCATGCTAAAGCCTATATGTGTCGGAATCCCATAAATCATCTCTCATAACATGATTGGATTCAATTATGCTAATAGTGGTTGCATACAACCCACTAGAGCGACACATAAGTTTCTCTAATACTCGTTTATGTCTGTAGTCATTAGAGGTGATGCAAAGGAACTCTTGTCCATTCTCACAATGCGTTTCCACATGAAAACCATTGGCTCTTATATCTTTAAAACTCAATAGAGTTCTTCCTGCCCTAGGAGCATAAAGAGCTTCAGTGACATTTAAAATTGTGCCATTTGGCAACATAAATTGGGCTGGTCCTCTACCATGAATCAATTGAGATGATCTAGCCACCGTAGTCATGGAAGATCGAGATGGCGTCATCCATAGAAATAGTTGCCTATTTTGAAGGATGGTATGTGTAGTTGCACTATCCACGAGGCATTCCAGCTCTCTGGAAAACATACTGAAAAATAATAAAGTTCGAAATTAAAATATGTCCAAGACATTGAATTAAAATAAATCGATACTTTATTAATAATAGCCAATGATTACATCAAAGTTTCGTGACCATAATCTAATCCAAAATAAAAATCAAATCGTAGACAAATCATAGTCATCCTATCCGTTTGGTAACTCCAATCAAATATGACCAGGGAAGTAGAGAGATGTCAGTGGAGCGAACCTCTCTTAATTACCACTAATCTCAATTACTTTCCTAGACATCATACTTAATGTGATGCGCCACATAAGATAGAATTAATACAAAATTTCATTGATTGACTAAGGCATATTGCCATTACATAATTCTTGGAAATTAAAAAACTATTCTAAATAAAAATATGCGGCATTCTATCTTCATCGCCAGATTTAAAGTCTTTTATAACTCAATATCTTGATTACCATTGATCAGGCACTCCATAAAATACCATGAAGAGGATGCTCTCTTGATTGAGGTGTATTGACACAATACATATGGTCCCTAGGACCAATGGCATTGGAATAGTGCAATCATGGCCAAAAGTGGCGCCATGGTGTCCAACCCTATACCTTCAACGTCATGACTCCTATGGTCATGTTTGGGTTTTCTCAATCAATTTGTTCTTTTGTGTTTTTCCACAATCATGCATCAATAATATGATGCAGAGAGCCTCCGAACAATATTTCATAACTCTTTCAAAGTTTTAGTGAAGCAGATATTATTCCATCGTGCTTCTATGTTAGGAAAATTGTGAATGTTTACTAAAACGTTCACTAGGCGCAACCCAATGGTTGTTAGCATTATCCTCATTCATGTACTCAAACTGGAGGGCCATCTCCATGTGGCGCTTCATCAGGGTAAATGCCCTGGTATTATCTATCTCAGTTTGAGGGCCTTGAGTGGTTCCTTTAGAACAAGACTCCTAGATTGTAGGCAATAAATCAAGGGCAATTAGGTGGAGCTCAACAACATGAGCCCACAGGAAAATATCCGTGCCCGTAGAATCTAATGGAGTAAGATCGATCTCATTCAAGTCTGACGTCCTGAAAAGGAAAGCAAGAACGTATTAGTTTAGGGGCTAATGCTTCCACGAAAACTAATATAAAATTTATGAGCCTTAATGCTACCAAGAAATCGATTTCCAAGAATATTTAGATTAGACAGAAACAATGATGTTTGAATGGTCAAAATTGATGCTCACGAGCGCTCTTAGTTCGTAGCTTACGAACACTCTTAGTTCGTTAAATCGATGCTTACGGACGCTCTTAGTCCGAAGTCTTACAAACGCTCTTAGTTCGTCAATTGCGTGAATCCCCACAGTTTAGCTTTCTCAAGAATCAAACCCACGTTATAAGAAAGTTGGGATGTAGAAGTAGGGAGGTTGCAAGTCCCCGAAGAAAAAGAAGAGGAAATTAAATTACGTAAAGCAGGAACTTTAATTGTAAAAACTTACTTGGTTGTTTTTGGAGCTTGAAACCTTGAAGTCTTGTACTTGAAGTTGATTTGGGGTTGTTGGCCGAAACTGGGAAAAGATGGCAGAAACTTGGGCCGAGATGGATGGGAGGTGCAGCCGAGAGGTTGCAGTAGGCTTAGGCCGAGATGTAGCAGGTTGGTTGGCTCGGTGGTGTTGGCAGCAGTGGGTTTTGTTTGTTGCTGAAGGTTGCAGGAATCCGGAGCTAGGATTCCAGTAGCTATTCAATCCTAAGTTAGAATTGCAACAGGTTTGCAATCCTGATAGTGGTAGACAGCTGGAACGCGGGGTTGCAGGGACAACAAGCTTGTGGCAGGGCTGCAGGGGCAGCAGAGACGCAGTAGGAGACTGGACCGAGAAGGCTGCAAGGCGCACAGGCTCGGTAGGGCTGCAGTGATGCAAGGCTAGCTCAGGCTAGGGGCTGCTTTGTGAAGAAATTTGTTTCGGTTTTGGTTTTCTATTTTGTGGCTAGAGTTCGTGCTGATAACATGTTTAAGTAAAAGAGATTCGAGAGAGAATTGAAGAGAGAATTGTAATCATATTATTGAGAATAGGAGCTCTATATATAGGGATTACAAAGTACATGTTCTAATGTTACAAAGAATACTAATCCGAGTAGGATTAGGAATTCTAGAACATTCTCTCCTATTACTACTCCTAGTTTGATTAGGCACACACAAAGCTGATTTTCCTTCAACAGGGGTTATATTATGTGCATAAGTAAGGTTAGGTGTGATGCCTAAGTCGTTATTTCTCTCTTACATATGCCCGCAGTCTCATGAGTGTGGTGCCTATGGCTCGAGGTTTTGAGTAGAATGGGTTATGATGGAGTCCAGGTCAGCCGGATTGTACAGGTATGGTGGTTGTCGACAGCTTCTAGGACGTAGCTGTGGGCATCCTCGGCATGGAATTTCCAGGATCTGTGGCGGCATGGCTATGGTGGTTTCTGGTTGTTTGGTGTAGCGACGGGGCTTTGATGTTCTGGGATGACTGGGGCGGCGTGGCTATGGTGAATCTGGTTGGATCGTGGTGGCAACGTGGCTGGGGGTATCTGCTGGTTCTGTGGGGGAGGTCATGGAGGTTGTGGAGTGGGCAGCGTGGTTGACGGCTGAAGGTTAGGGATGGTGTGGCGGGCTTGGGTTATTCCTTTGTTGCTGGGCCCATGTTCTTGGGGCTGCTCTCTTGGGCTCTAATTTTGGGCTGGGTTGTTTTTGCCCTAGGCCCTTCCTATGTTTTTAGTTTATCTATTTACAATAATTTCCTTGTATTAGGAAGCTATGCATTTCTATGCATTCTATGTACCTCTAGCGCCTCTGGAGTAGTACCAAAGGAGGATTCTATTATCTCTATGTATTTGACTGTATAATAAGTAGGTCTATTTCTATGTACCACTGTGGGTACTACCATTATCTTCTTGTCTATTTCTATGTACCCTTAAATGGCAGCGGAAGGGCATGTAACGGCCTATTCTGGCTTGTGATGATTATTACAATCATTGATCGATTGATTCAAAAAATAATAATAATAAATAAATATAATATTTGTTGGTATAATTATTTTCCTTAATAGTCATTTTATAGTATGTTATATATGTCATTTAATAATTCATAATAGAGTGAGGTCAATTTGGAGGTCCCAATAGAAACTCACATTAATGTAAGGATGGAATTGGGTTTTGTTAGGTAGGAAGGGTAAAATTGTCAAGAAAGAATAATTTGGGGATGCGGGTGACCTTATTTACAAAAAAATTTAGGTAGCCTATACTAATATAAGTCTCAAAATGACACTTATATATAATTTTCGATTCTTTATTTTCTGGTTCTCTCTTCTCCTTCATTCTGGATTGCAGAAGGGTGTCTGCAATGATGTGTGTAGCAGGTCGTGCTGTTGGGCAGCCAGGTCATATGATTGGCAAGGGCTAGGCTGCAGTGCGTTGGAGGCAGTGTAGGCCGAGGTGGGCCACTGGATAGGCGTGAGCGCGGGGTCAGTGGGTGTGCGCACGAGTGCTAGGCAGTGGGGTGGGCTAGCATGGGTGCTGGGCTGCCCTAGGATCTACAGGCTGGGCGAGGCCGTGTTAGGATTTGCAGGCTGGATGTTGGCTGTGACTGCCCTACAGGCTGGGCAATAGTGTGTGCAGGTGGGAGGAGCGCAGAGGGGGAAGGCTGATCTGGAAAGGAGGCAGGTGTGCGCAAGACAAGGCCTAGCTGGCTGTGAGGCTGTGGCCAGTGAGGTGGACGGGGAAGAGAATTTCTTTTTTTGTTGGTGGCGGCAGAAAAGAAGAAAAAGTTTTTTTTTTTTCTTCTAGGGTTGGTCGACAGTTGGTAGGGCTCGTCAGTTGATTCAGGTTGGACTGAGGGATTAAGCTGTGGAACTATGGCAGCCTGGGCTGGTCGACCTCCAGACTTGACGGAGGTAGCAGCGGTTTCGTCCATGTGGCAAGCTGGTAGGGCTCGGTTGCAGGAATTAGAGAAGATGCGGCGCTCAGCATCAGTGGCATGGGCTAACTGCGATAACATCAGATCGATGGCGACAATTTGGCAGATGGATGCTGCTGCTTCTGTTAGCTTTGTTTATGTTTGGGCTTGGTCCTTTGGGTCTAGGCTCAAATATGGGCTGCCAGATTAAGTTTTCTTTTCTAGGGTATCAAGCCTGTGTGAGATTGAAAAATTTCTATGAGTCTTCTAAGATGTTTCCAGTTTCTTGTCTGTACCTCAGTTGTGCACTTGGCAGATGAGGGCTAATTGAATGATTTTCTTTCCTTAAAGGGCGAGTGTTTTTGGTTTCTAATATAGGCTTGCTTAAAGCGAGTGTCCCTTAGAACCTAATAGTTTGCACATTGCTTAGATAGGTTATTCTGGATTTTCTTACTGAATTTCTTATGTAAGTTTTTGTGTAGACTATAGTTTTATGCTTTATCAATTTTTTTTTTAATTTAAATTTCTTCAAATGATGTGGTAACAATCGAGAATGATTACTAATAATATGAAAGAAAAGCCTCGATGTTGTTACCTATACCTCATAATCAACGTATTATGCATCCCTTGATTATATTTGACCCTGATATATAACGTGAACTGAACCTCAATTAGGATATGTAGTACCTAACTTTTTTTTATTTTTTAATCGAGATCACACTGTTCCTCAAAGGCTTCCTAGGCCCAGCGAAAAATCCTTGTCGGGGATCATGTCAGACGCTTCCTCCCCCCTAACCACCAAGATATGTTGGGATTTAACTCCAATATGAGTCAGCGAGATTCGAATCGGTGTGAGGGTTCCACACCTAGAGGCTCTTACCAACTGACCACCTGTGTAGTTTTTCAAATACCTACTTAACCTTACTTATAAGTGGAATGTTTCCGAGCATTAAAGATAAGTTTTATGCTCCATAATGTTTATTTATTAAAAAAAGAATAGCTAAAAAAATTAATGAAAAAAAATCATAACTTTTTTTTTTTTATCAAAAGAGGTCAACCAATTATATAGATTTAGCAAGCAGTACAAAAACAAAACACCCCTATGTGGTCAACAGAAAGAATCGTTTCTCATAGTACCCTAAGACTCTTATTCTAGAATAAGAACAAGAACCCAAATACCCTCAGTACACCCACCTTTTAGAAAATCCACTCACCATTATTTCAAACAAAGACTTAGAAACCCCGAAGCAGAGTAAAAAACCCTCAGAGCTACTAGTCTTTAAGACCGAGATAAAAAAATTAAACAACATTTGGAAGCCTAAAGGTAACTAAATAAAATAATAAAATATTACCATATCTGTTTTGAAGCCTAATGTTTCATGTTTTATGTTACAAAATTAAATTTACTCCTTTTATTGTTTTTATTTAGCTTTATCTTATATCTGCTTCATAAGTTTATTTGGTTTAGTTTACACGATGACTCTATCCTCATTTCATGATATTTTTACTAATAAAAAACCCTTTATCTATTTTTTTTTTCCTATTGCATCATAGTTTTGTTCTTGTATAATTCACCAAGTAATTTTAAATGCACTTTCTTTTGAATCATTTTTTTTCTTCAAAATCTTTCATGAACAAAGAAATGAGAATGAGATTTGAAAAGGGACAATGAAAAAGAGGTCATTGTAAAGTGCTTTATTATAATTCAGACACCACAAATGTCCCATGATAATTAAGGTCACCTCTTTACAACCTGACACTGAAAATACAAATAATTATAAAGACTGCCACTGACAGCCCTCTCTCTCTACCCCTCCCGTTACCCAAGCTCGTCTGAACCATTATCCATCGGACTTGACCTTGCCAAAATCTCTCTCTCTCTCTCTCTCTCAATATGATAATGCGATTGCAATCACCGTGATCTGAGTCGCCATTTCCAATTCATCGGGGTTTGATTGGACTAGGGCTTTACGACAGCGCGGCGGCGGAGGAGGTGACATAGGTGGGTGTTTGAGTTTCTGGAATTATGTTGATGGCGGAGAAGAGTTCTAATTGGAGTGCCGCCGGTGGATTTGCCACCGAGGATTTCGACGGCGAGGACATGTCGATCGATCTTGATACATTCTATCGCCTTCTCGAGAAAGAACCCCCGGTAATTATAAGGCCCCGTACCTTAATATTTTTATGAAGTACGTTTTTATCGATTTTGACCGAGGAGTTGATAGGACCAAAAAGTGTGACGATATTATTGAATATGTGCCCCATTTTAGCATTGTTTCTCCCTTAAGTTTCGTGTTTTGAGTCAGTGAGTCGTTTTCAGAGTCTTGTTGAGTGTTTGGAGTGAAATAGGAAAAAAGTAAAATTCATGAAAAAGCCTAGCTGGATCAGGATTCCTAACTGTCAACTGCTTTTGCGGTCTTTAACATTTAATTCCCTTTATTTCTCTAGAAAATTCTGATATTCTCCTGCTTGTTGTAGGAAACATTACCTGGTGGAACTCTTGGAAACAGCAATGATGGAGTCATAAAATAAAGCATTAAGATATTTGACCAAGCAATGAAGAAGGGAAATAAAGGAGAAAAAGAAGTTTTCAGTTGAGGAATAAAGAGAAAGACATTTCAGCTGGAAAAATAAATAAAGGAGAAAAGAAGTTTTCAGCTGAAGAATAAAGGAGAAAGACGTTTCAGCTCCGGAAATTAAAGGAGAAAGAAGTTTTCAGCTGAAGAATAATGGAGAAAGACGTTTTCAGTTGAGGAATAAAAGAAAAAGATGTTTCAGCTGGAAAAATAAATAAGAGAAAGACGTTTTAGCTTGGAACTTAAAGGAATTGCCCCATTATGAGAGGAGTTAAGGCCATAAAGGAGACGTTTCAGTTGGGAAAGCCAACCAATGCTCCCCTATAAATAGGCAACGTCCAGAACTGAATTGGCATCACTTCCCAGCCAAGATCACTTCCCAGCCAAGATAATTCATTGCCTATCACTTCCTGGCCAAAAACCATTCCAAGACTGCCCAATTCACTCTTTAAACTTCCATCACCTACAAGACCGTGACACCATCCATTCGTCAATCTACAAAGCTCTAAGGCGCTGAGTCAAGGACGCTCCACCACCATAGCAGAGACAAGTTCATCACCTTGTTGCTAAGCCGCTGAGGAAAGCTTCAAAGTGTAAATGACTCTACTTATAATTTTTGTTTCGGTTTGTGTGTTTCAATTTGCGAGTTGTGTAATTGGAGACATGAAATTTTCAGAATATTTTTATTAATATTTTTGAGATTTTAGTTTTATTGAGTTAATGTTTGAGAATTCTTTTATGATGCATTACAATCTTGTGCCCTTTTATGTGTTTTGGTAATTTTCAGAGTTAGGTTCATAAGTTTTGCATGCTAGAAAACGGTGAGAGTTTTTGTGTGTTTTCTTAATTTACCAGAGTCATTGTTATTTGTTAAGACGCTGAGTTAAACAAGTAGCAATTAGTTCTAACGGGTGGTAAAAACTATGTTCAATGGTTAAACGATTCTGGAAATTACGTGTTAAATTCTATGTGTAATGGTTAATTTGCACGTGTGAGTGATTCGAGGGTTAGATAATACTACTAGTTAAGAGAATTACGCTGAGTGTTTTTCGAAAATTAGTAGTATTAGGCTTGGTAAGGACTTTCCGATCCAAGCCTACATTAGAACGAATCAAATAAATGGATTGATCCTGAGGCTTTTCATTTTGGCTCTTATCTAGGCATTTAAGATGGGCACATTTTTGTAGCATGTTGAAATGGATTTTCTGTTTTTACACTTAGTAATTTCCGAGTGGTATTGGTCTAGGTTAGGGAAGTCGATCATTGTATATACTTTTATTTGTTTTGTTTTTATTTTAAGTAGATTAGAAACAAAATTCAAAACCCCCCATTTTATTCTTTTATTTGTTAATTGACCTTTTTGTGTAGGTGTACCCTACAATCCCCGGACTGAACGACAATCCCTGCTTATCCTATACTGACAACTACATTTTGCAGGGTTAAATTGTGAGGCTATTTCAGCCGCATCAATTTTTGGCGCCGCTGCCGGGGATTGTTAAAATCCCTTGCACTTAAATTGTCATCGATTTTGTTGTATATAGAATGCATGCTAATTTTTGTTCTACACTTGTGGAATGGTGACAAATTGCGATTTCGGTTAGGCCAAGCTTAAATTGTGATTTAGTTTAAGTTTTATGAGTGTTACAAAATTAAGCATGTGTTTCATCATTGTTGTACAATTTGTAGAAGTTGTGTTTTTTAACCATATTGTAAATTGAATGTGTTTCACTTAGATTTTTTTTTTCAGCATGTTGTTAATTGTATATTGTAAATTGTAGAATAAGTTTTTTTTTAGCATGTTGTAAATTGTATGTGTTTCACTTAGATTAATAACTTAGGTTATGAATTTAGCTAAATACTTAATTGTTGTAAGTGGTAAAATCGTATGGTAGACAAGGGCCCTTTTTTTAATATTGGCCTAAACCCTTCATTAGTACCTTGCTCAGGTCTCTTGAGGTTGAGGGCGGCCTTTATTAGCACTTGGAGAACAGTCTAACACATAAGTTAATTTCCCAGCTGAGTAAGGGGCGCATACAGATGGTGTCTTAGGTTGAGACCCTGGGTGATGGGTTCAATTGGATCTCAGAGATACTATAGAATGAGCCTAAACCACTATGTGGGAGTAGCCGATAGAGGCCTAAACCTCAATGAGGGAGTAGCCTCCGTAGTATCACTAAAATGAGTCCTCCCTCTCACTTACTTCTTAATCTGGCCATTCTGCCTTCTGAAACAAAGGAAAAAGACTTATGTCTGGGCGACTATCCCTATATCGTATCTCACCAATAGTAGTGGTTTCTATTGGGCTCGACTTACAACTTGGAATCAATTGAGATATTAACTATGTTTATAAAAAAAAATGATGTGTGACATGCTTAAGGTATATTGGATTAAACATGACCTTATCGAGGGTAGCTGTTCTATAGTCCCATTGCACACTGAGGTCCTCTGTTCCAGTACCTAAGTATGTAAATGTAAAAGTAACTTAGAAAGTAGGAAAGACATAATGTTTGTATTCCTAACCTTGTATATGTTACTAACACTTGATCTGGTGAGTCCTTTGTGGAGCACACATTGGAAGAGATACCCCTCCAGGAGGCACCCAAGGAATGAGCACGTGTGAACAAGAAGAAGCGTCAGGCTAAAGGACTATAAATATTAAGCGCTGCATGGAGGCAACCCATTTCAATTGAAGCTGTGGAGGAGCTCAACGAGAGTTTGACATTTCTATCCTTCACTTGCTTAGGTTGAATTGTACTTGTGTCTTTGTTTGTTTATTTTAACCCTTCTCTTATTTTCGTAGCCCCCATATTTAGGGTCTATATACCATATTTCTAGCCTACATTGAGATCAATGTAGATTCTATGTGTGGGGTGGGTTTACACCTTTATTTTAGTTTTTTTTTTTTTTTTTTTTTTAAAATTCCTTTGGTTTTATAGTCTTTTTTGTGTTGATCTTAGGATGCCCCTAGCGTCTGGGATGAACATGTCTCTGAATTCATGGCTGAAGGTTTTTCACAATCGAAATAGGACTTAATTGAATTCTGTGGTTAATCGACATTGTGATGCTTGTATGAAGATTTGAGATAGGATTGTAACTTGGTTCATTAAGCATGCTAGGATTAAGTCTGATTCATTTGACCCTAAGTGAGCTGTTGAGCTAAAATACTTTCTTTTCGAGTGCTTATTGATAAATTCATAATTTCGTGGCTGTATTTGCAAAACCTCATCATTCTTTGAAAATCCAATGATCATGTGCCATAGATTTTAATGGACTATAGAGTACTAGAACTCGGCTGTTGTGACTGTCAAAACTTGTATGCCATAATATGCACTGATCCTGGATAGGATAGAAGGCATTAAGGTAACCACCATAGCCAAACAAACATGTGTCCCCAATTGTGCCCGTCGTGGGACTCCTTAGAATGAACCCCTTTGAGCCTATGTTGAAAACCTTTGTTTCATCACCCTCACTACCCTACCATGAGCTTAGTACAGGATATCTCTACCCTTGTCTTAGGGACTTAGTAGAGCATGACATAGTATGTAGGGGTGACGATGAAAGACAAGTGTGGGGTGG
The DNA here is from genome assembly GCA_024704745.1 of Rosa lucieae. Taxonomy (NCBI): domain Eukaryota; kingdom Viridiplantae; phylum Streptophyta; class Magnoliopsida; order Rosales; family Rosaceae; genus Rosa; species Rosa lucieae. The sequence goes on from JANPXK010001106.1 coordinate 31,737, forward strand.
GGAAGATCCAAGAAAAAAAGAAGAGAAAGAAAAAATAAAATTTTGCCGTAAAAAAAAAAATGAAAATGAAAAGAAAGAAAGAAAAGCGGCAAAAAGAAGAAAAATTGAAAAGAAAACTCTTGGGAAATTGTTGAAGTGTGGTTTGGACTTTCAAATTTGTAGAAGGCTCAAAGTTGAAAATTATGCCTTTGTCCATTCCCATGTTGGTTAGAGTGAAGTTTTGGCCCAAAACAATGATATTTGGCCTACAAAAATGATGACATAAGGTGGTCCATATATGCTCTGCTAGGTCCTTAGGATTTTTGTATCCTTAATCTTCATTTCGAAAACCCTAGCTTAGCCCCATTACAACCTGTTTTAAGTGCTGACTTGATCCTTGAGATGGGCAGTCTTTGGTTAGTGGAGTCAGGTACGCAGTCGAGCTTATGGTTTAGGTCCATTTGTGCACTTAGTCATTTCATGAGGTCTTTAATAATTCTTCACAAAATGCATTTATTGATGAAATATGCAAGCTGTTTGTTGCCTTACAATTTATTCTCTTGCATATACTTGAGAGTGAAGCTTTTAAGCATAGCCATTTCTGAGAGAAAAATCGAGAGTATGCCCTGTGAGTTTGGATTGGACTTGTTCGAAACATGCTATCATTCACTGTATAACTTAAGTTCTCCATATCTTGCTTAGTCATATGAGTGTCACATGTTTATTAACCATGGAATTATCTATGCAATTTTGATTAAGTGTTTAACGTGAAAGCCATGAGTTTGGAGTCTCTGAGACAACAGTTAGGGGAAGTAGAGTCATTTACTTGTTTTTTGTCGAGTCGTTGTTTTGTTTTGTATTTTTGTTTTGCTAAGGGACTAGCAAAAGCTAAGTGTGGGGTAGTTGTGTAGACACCAAAAATTTAATGAAAATAAATTCATTAAATAATTCGGTCAACACTCAAAATTATGGCCGAACAAATTTAGTCAGCATGTGGGTCCCGCAAATTGTCCACATGGCTTGTGAGTCAGCAAAATCGCGCAGACTCAGAGAATGACACTTGGCGATACATGAAAGGCTTGACGTCAATAAATGAATTTGCTCCGGCAAAATCAATTGATATTAAAGCGGATCAATCAAATCAATTGATTCCGAATAAAATCAAGCATTAAATCTCGTCTGCTGATTAGATATCAATTTATTTAAATTGATAATCAAGACGAAAGTCAGTCATCAAATGAATAACCTTCCTTAATAGTCATGATTAAATCAGTTAATTAAATCTAATTGATTTGATTATGCTATTAATGAAATACAATTAAAATCAGCCATCAAATTGATTGGCTCAATTCCTTAATAGTCGTGATTAAATCGATCAATTAAAGCTGATTGATTTGATTATGCTATTAATGAAAATGTAATTAATTATGTGTCATCAAGGCATTCCAAATTAAGAGAGATGCCGACACTATAAATACCCCCTCTCAAATCAAGAAAAGGACTTCAGCGACCGGAGAGAAAAATCACTCCCAAAGTTCATAAGTCTTCAAGCGCGTGAAGAGCCTTCAAGTTGCCAAATAGCCGGTTCATCACCAACCTCAAGTCAAAGCACTCGTCACGTGTCAACCCTCGTGGCCATCATACGACTCAAGATCAAGCGTCAATCGCCCTTGAGTCAAGTACACCATCGAGGACGACGACAGACAGAGGGACGCAAGCAGACGGAAGAAACCTCTCCAAAGCTCAGAAGTCTCCCAAGCTCGTGAAGAACCATCAAGCTGCCAAATAGCTGGTCTCTTCACCTCGCCGACTTCAGACAAGCAAGGGAAATCACCTACAAGCTCGGAAGTCGTCAAACATGCGGAGGATTAACAAGCACCAAACACATGTGCTGATTCATCCACCATCAAAAGCCATACTCACCACGTGACACCGCTCGTGGTTAAAATCTGATCAAGTTCAAGCCTCTACAGGCCTTGATCATCCGTCGTCTTCAAGTCGTCAACAAAGCAAAACTTCTGCCAAAGTTCTTCATCAAGCTTGTGGAGAATCAACAAGTACCAAACACACGTGCTGGTTCATCCCCTACCAAAGCCGAAGAACGCTCACCACGTGACACCACTCGTGGCCCTAAATCTGATCAATATCAAGCTTTTACAGCCCTTGGTCAATTGTCTTCCTCAAATCATCAACATAGTAAGAAGCTCACACTACAACCGTTCGATTCAAGATCAAGTGCTCGCCACCCTTGGATCAAATCAATGTCAGAGATCGAATCAGAGGAGAATTTTGTGAAAGAGCATCTACAGAGATTGTAACCCGCATTTAAATTAATAAAATTATTATTTTGTACACGTGTCCTTCTTTCATTTGTTGCAGGATTTTTCGTGTTTACAAATTTGGCACGCCCAGTGGGACCATCTCTGCCTCTCATCTCTTTCTTTGACAATCTCAAGTCGCTATCCTCAGCATATATATGGCTTCAAAGATGATTCAACTCAAATCAACAAACAAGACCAATAAGGTAGCTACTCTGAAAATGAGTAGAAACCTTAACAATCATACCGTTCGGAGTGAGTCGTCTCAACTCGCGACATTCATAACTCATCCATCTCAGTCACGCCAGCCGATCGTCACTTCGACAACAATGGGGGCAAAACTCACTAAGAAAAGATGGTCAACATGCTCAAGCGACTCAAGGGAACATTCTTCCTCGCACACTGCCAGTGTTGATCAGCGTACACACCTACTCCCCAGTTCTTCTTTTGATAACCAAACGGAAGAGACATTGGAAGATTCCTCTTTTGCTATGCAAGTCATGGTAGTAGGGGTCACCACCGTGGAAGAACAAACGACTCAAATAGCCCAATTGGCTGAAGCAGTTGAGAAGCTACAGAAAACTATTGAAGAGAAGGATGTGGAAATTGCTGCGCTCATGGAGAGGTTAGAAACTCAACGTGGCGATGACTCAGAAAAAGGTCTGCGTGGTCATAAGAAAGACTCATCTAGCAAATCATTTTCTGAACAAAAAGAAGAATCAAATTTCATTCTAGCTTCATGGTCAATTCAACAACTTCAAGACATGATTGCTAACACGATCAGAGCTCAATATGGTGGTCCATCTCAGGATACACTAACGTATTCCAAACCTTATACAAAGCGGCTCGACAATTTGAGGATGCCAACTGGATACCAGCCTCCCAAAGTTTCAACAATTCGATGGCAAAGGTAACCCCAAGCAACACATTGCGCATTTCATCGAGACATGCAATAGTGCTGGCACAGATGGCGACTATCTTGTGAAACAATTCGTTCGCTCACTCCGAGGGACAGCATTCGAATGGTTTACAGAATTGGAGTCTGAATCCATTGACAGCTGGGAGCAAATGGAAAAAGAGTTCTTGAATCGCTTCTTCAGTACACGTCGCATTGTGAGCATGTTAGAGCTCACCAACACCAAACAACATAATGACGAGTCGGCTGTAGAATTCATCAACCGTTGGCGTGCACTAAGCCTCGACTGCAAGGATCGACTCTCAGAGTTGTCAGCTGTAGAAATGTGCATTCAAGGCATGCATTGGGACTTACTATACATCCTTCAAGGGATAAAGCCTCGCACCTTTGAAGAACTTGCCACTCGAGCTCATGACATGGAATTTAGCATCGCTAGTCATAGTCGAAGAAAAGATGAAATCGTTGAATCACATAATCAGAAACGTGTCATAGAGTCTTTGGCGATCACAACTCCTGTCAAGATCACAGCACGAGTCAAGTCAAATAACCAAAACAAGTTGGAGCCGACTCATGATCAAACAATGCGGCGCACTCTTAAAGAGCTAGAAGCTAAAAGTTACCCTTTTCCAGATTTCGATGTTGCTGACATGTTGGAAGATTTGCTTCAAAAGAAAGTAATTAAATTGCCATACTGCAAACGTCCAGAAGAGATGCATCGCATCAATGAACCAAAGTATTGCAAATACCACCGTGTCATTGGTCACCTGACAGAGAAGTGCTTTGTGTTGAAAGACCTCATCATGAAGCTTGCACAACAAGGAAAAATCTGTTTAGACATTGAAGATGACGTGGCTCAATCAAATCATGCTGCTATCATCTTTGATCAACTTGAAGCAGAGTCGTCATCGCCTTTGCTGGGGGCATGCTACTTGCCCAAATTGCCTTAGAGCATAGAACAATTGCAACGCTCCTAGCCAGCAAGAGCCTAAACTGCACGTGGCGCAAAAAAGACGCTCCTAGCCAGCAAGAGCCTAAACTGCACGTGGCACAAAAAAAGACGCTCCTCGCCAGCACGAGCTTAAACTGCACATGGCGCAAAAAAAGACGCTCCTCGCCAGCACGAGCTTAAACTGCACATGGCACCCAAAAAAAAAAAAAAAAAAAAAAAGTCCGTTTTAATTGAAAACCCGAAAGGGCGGCTCAAGCAAAAACAAAATAAATAAATAAATAAATAAATTCACTTCATCCATAAATCCTTGAACTACGTGATGACTTGATCTCTTTCTTTGGAAGGAGTACGTAGGCAGCTCGGAAAATTACTTCGAGTCCAGTCATACCAAAGCAAGAAGATGGGTCTGCTCAGAGATGTGTCAAGATGACGATTGGATTCAATGACTCAAGCATTTGGAGCTGTCCACCAACTCAAAGAAGAGATGCACGTGAAGAACTCAAATATTAAATATCTACCGAGAGCATGACTCTGCACAATCTTTGGAAGTTCGCGCCTTCTTTGGCTATCAATGAATACGCAAAGCCTAACTGCTTTAAGCGGATTCTCCCATGTCCAAGAGATGGAAGAATCCAAGCATTTAGGACGTTCACGTTCTTCCTTCGGTAGTCGATAAATATGCAAAGCCTAACTGCTTGAAGTGGATTCTCCCATGTCCAAGAGATGGAAGAATCCAAGCATTTAGGACGTTCACATTCTTCCTTAGGTAGTTGGCGAGGTGCCACATGAGTCCACTGGAGGATGTGAGCTGAAGGGTCATATGGAGGGATATTGATTGCTTGAGGCCCAGTCAACGATGGATACACCTGCAGAGTAGTACCATCACTTAGAGTGTCCTCCGGATTGTCGAGGATGGTGACTGTCCCTTTCTTGAAGTACTTGAAGAAAGCCATGGCCACAAAAGGACGGGAAGTGCGATCGCGAGTGCCTGACGACGTACGCGAAGCCTAACCGCTTTTGGTGGACCCTACCACGCATAAAGTGGAGGAATCCAAGCGTTTAGGACGTCCACGTTCTTCTCTCCGTGAGTCACCAAATACGCAAAGCCTAACTGCTTTTAGTGGACCCTACCACGCACAAAGGTGGAGGAATCCAAGCGTTTAGGACGTCCGCGTTCTTCTCTTCGTGAATCACCAAATACGTAAAGCCTAACCGCTTTTGGTGGACCGGACGTTCACGTTCTTCTCTTTGACGTTGATAAACACGCAAAGCCTAATTGCTTTTGGCGGACCCTGCCACACACAAAAGTGGAGGAATCCAAGCGCTTCGGTCGTCTGCGTTCTTCAATTATCACCAAAGCCCTGAAAAAAAAAAAACAAAACAAAAAAACACACACACCAAACATATACACTAGTTCTCGAAAGAATAATGTATTTTTGACGGGGAGATAAATTGAACGTTGCTAAAAGTGCTCAAGGCGATCACCTTGTATTTCGACAGGGGAAGATAAATTGAATGTTGCTCAAAGCGCTCAAGTTCCGTCACCAATAAACAGCATGTGCACAGGAATAGTCTCAACTTGCGGCTGTCCATTGATAAAAAAAATCATCATGCTTGGAAGTTGGAATGCAGTGCATATGTGTGTGTGTGTATAACAAGGATGAATCATGGAATTATGTCAGAAAGGCATATGCAATTATGGTGGAGTCTCAAAGCTTTACCGGCGAAAAACGAAAAGAAAGAAACAATGACGTCAGCAAGACAAAGAAAACGGAGACATGCTCTGAACTCAGCAAAAAAAAAAAAGGAACCATGCTCAGCACTCAAACCGAACAAAAAAAAAAAAGGACAAAGTCATGCATTGAATTCAGATCGAAAAAAATTCATCATGGGCTGCACGTGTATATATATTTATATATATATATATATATATATGAATATGTTTAGGTTGTCAGGGCATGGGGCATGTGAGAAAAGTGATTAAGTAAACAGATGAATCACTGCTTTGACTTTGGCTTTGCACATGCATGCTTACATATATATATATATATATATATTATCAGAAGGAGTACTATTGATGTACAATTGAACGAAGAGGCAGATTGTGAAATCAAAAGAAGAGAGAGATTATACCTCACAGAAAAACACCGTCCTCTTCTTCACCTGAAGCTTTTGCAATTATGAAGAGCCGCAAGAACAATAATCTACCAATCTTCGTCGAGTTCTTCTCGAATTTTTTTTTTCTGTTTGGGATTTTCATGTACAATGAGGACGTCAAATCTATCGCGGAATTCCCCTTCTCTTCAATCCCAAAAGCGCAAGAACTCCGAGAAGAGCAAGAAACGAAACAGAGTTCCTCTGTTTCGAAACAGAGCGACTCTGTTTCCGAAATCCCGAACGGGGTTTTTCTAAGCGACACTTCAAGAACCCAATTGGAGGAAACCCAGATGGAGAATTCCGCTTCTGAAGAGACTCAAGAACCTGTGGAGCTGGAAGCGATCATGGAAGAGAAAGACCTTGGTGAAGAATGGATCCCTCTCTGTTTTCAGAATTGAGGATTATAATGCTACGGTGGAGTTCTACTGGGCACCATTTTTGGTGGAATTAGATTCAGATGATTCATTGATGCACAGCATACAAAACCGTATAATCATGCCTAAATCGATTAAGAAGAATGGTAAAAATTGGAAAGGTGTGGATTACCCATTTTCAACACATACATATGGTGGATGAACACTTTCAACATGAAAGTTCTACGAGGATCATTCGATCAAGGAGCAACAAAGTATGATGAGATCGACCGGCCGTTGGCTTACCGGAAAGTTATGACGACATGGGATAAATTGGTGGACAAAAATATTGACCCCAATCGTACCATTGTCTTCTTCACCAGCATGTCTCCTCTCCATATCAAGAGCGTGGATTGGGACAACCCAGATGGCATAAAATGTGCCAAAGAGACCACTCCAATCCTGAACAGAACGACGCCGTTAGAAGTGGGCACAGGCAGAAGGCTCTTTGTGATTTCGAGCGACATAGTGAAAGCAATGAAAGTGCCTGTTTACCTTCTCAATTTACTACTCTATCCGAGTTTAAAGAGGCACATACCTCGGTCCATACCATCAGGCAAGGCAAGATAATGATGCCGGAGCAGCAAGCTGACCCGGAGAATTACGCCGATTGCATCCACTGGTGCCTCCCCGGGCTGCCAGACGCGGCACGATGGGCTGCAAATTTGAGAGCTATAGTCATCAAGTCGTGCCAGCTCTGATATTGAATGTTGAAGGATGAGTTAGAGGAGGGACTTTTATTTATATTGAAAGGTCAAAGGATCACTTCATTAATTTCCTAGTTGAGACTAGGAAAATATGGCAGAAATCCTAAATTTTCTGCTATATATGGCAATAATATTTTGAGTGCAGAAATTTTGTGAATAAATGTTTTATTCTGAAAAAATTAAGGATTTATTCTGTAAATATTCTTATATTATGGGCATTGTCACATGCCCATTTAAAGTCCTTGCCATATTTACAAAATTAAATCATGATTGCGAGAGAATCTCTACAAAAAAACATTTTGGGAGAATCTATAAGAAATTAAATCAAGATTCCAAGGGAATCTCTACAACTTTAGAGTTCTACAAGCTACCTCCGTTAAAGCAAAGCATTGCGACAAGCTAAAATGGAAAATCCGTCAAAGTCAAGGCGACCAGAAAAGAAAAAAAAAAAAAAGAAAAAAAAGAAAAAAAAAAATCAAACTTCAAGTCACACCTCCAACACGTGACAATATGTTTACGGCGCACCTTGAAGTGGGGGCATTTGTAGACACCAAAAATTTAATGAAAATAAATTCATTAAATAATTCGGTCAACACTCAAAATTATGGCCGAACAAATTTAGTCAGCATGTGGGTCCCGCAAATTGTCCACATGGCTTGTGAGTCAGCAAAATCGCGCAGACTCAGAGAATGACACTTGGCGATACATGAAAGGCTTGACGTCAATAAATGAATTTGCTCCGGCAAAATCAATTGATATTAAAGCGGATCAATCAAATCAATTGATTCCGAATAAAATCAAGCATTAAATCTCGTCTGCTGATTAGATATCAATTTATTTAAATTGATAATCAAGACGAAAGTCAGTCATCAAATTAATTGACTAATTCCTTAATAGTCATGATTAAATCAGTTAATTAAATCTAATTGATTTGATTATGCTATTAATGAAATACAATTAAAATCAGCCATCAAATTGATTGGCTCAATTCCTTAATAGTCGTGATTAAATCGATCAATTAAAGCTAATTGATTGATTGCTATTAATGAAAATGCAATTAATTACGTGTCATCAAGGCATTCCAAATTAAGAGAGACGCCGACACTATAAATCCCCTCTCAAATCAAGAAAAGGACTTCGCCCAGAGAAAAATCTCCCAAAGTTCATAAGTCTTCAAGCGCGTGAAGAGCCTTCAAGCTGCCAAATAGCCGGTTTCACCAACCTCAAGTCAAAGCACTCGTCACGTGTCAACCCTCGTGTCCATCATAGACTCAAGATCAAGCGTCAATCGCCCTTGAGTCAAGTACACCATCGAGGACGACGACAGACAGAGGGACGCAAGCAGACGGAAGAAACCTCTCCAAAGCTCAGAAGTCTCCCAAGCTCGTGAAGAACCATCAAGCTGCCAAATAGCTGGTCTCTTCACCTCGCCGACTTCAGACAAGCAAGGGAAATCACCTACAAGCTCGGAAGTCGTCAAAACGCGGAGGATTAACAAGCACCAAACACATGTGCTGATTCATCCACCATCAAAAGCCATACTCACCACGTGACACCGCTCGTGGTTAAAATCTGATCAAGTTCAAGCCTCTACAGGCCTGATCATCCGTCGTCTTCAAGTCGTCAACAAAGCAAAACTTCTGCCAAAGTTCTTCATCAAGCTTGGGAGAATCAACAAGTACCAAACACACGTGCTGGTTCATCCCCTACCAAAGCCGAAGAACGCTCACCACGTGACACCACTCGTGGCCCTAAATCTGATCAATATCAAGCTTTTACAGCCCTTGGTCAATTGTCTTCCTCAAATCATCAACATAGTAAGAAGCTCACACTACAACCGTTCGATTCAAGATCAAGTGCTCGCCACCCTTGGATCAAATCAATGTCAGAGATCGAATCAGAGGAGAATTTTGTGAAAGAGCATCTACAGAGATTGTAACCCGCATTTAAATTAATAAAATTATTATTTTGTACACGTGTCCTTCTTTCATTTGTTGCAGGATTTTTCGTGTTTACAAGTTGATAGGACCAAAAAGTGTGACGATATTATTGAATATGTGCCCCATTTTAGCATTGTTTCTCCCTTAAGTTTCGTGTTTTGAGTCAGTGAGTCGTTTTCAGAGTCTTGTTGAGTGTTTGGAGTGAAATAGGCGAAAAAAGTAAATTCATGAAAAATCCTAGCTGGATCAGGATTCCTAACTGTCAACTGTTTTTGCGGTCTTTAACATTTTAATTCCCTTTATTTCTCTAGAAAATTCTGATATTCTCCTGCTTGTTGTAGGAAAATTACCTGGTGGAACTCTTGGAAACAGCAATGATGGAGTCATAAAATAAGCATTATATTTGACCAAGCAATGAAGAAGGGAAATAAAGGAGAAAAGAAGTTTTCAGTTGAGGAATAAAAGAGAAAGACATTTCAGCTGGAAAATAAATAAAGGAGAAAAGAAGTTTTCAGCTGAAGAATAAAGAGAAAACGTTTCAGCTCGGAAATTAAAGGAGAAAGAAGTTTTCAGCTGAAGAATAGGAGAACGTTTTTCAGTTGAGGAATAAAAGAAAAAGATGTTTCAGCTGGAAAAATAAATAAGAGAAAGACGTTTTAGCTTGGAACTTAAAGGAATTGCCCCATTATGAGAGGAGTTAAGGCCATAAAGGAGACGTTTCAGTTGGGAAAGCCAACCAATGCTCCCCTATAAATAGGCAACGTCCAGAACTGAATTGGCATCACTTCCCAGCCAAGATCACTTCCCAGCCAAGATAATTCATTGCCTATCACTTCCTGGCCAAAAACCATTCCAAGACTGCCCAATTCACTCTTTAAACTCCATCACCTACAAGACCGTGACACCATCCATTCGTCAATCTACAAAGCTCTAAGGCGCTGAGTCAAGGACGCTCCACCACCATAGCAGAGACAAGTTCATCACCTTGTTGCTAAGCCGCTGAGGAAAGCTTCAAAGTGTAACTATGACTCTACTTATAATTTTTGTTTCGGTTTTGTGTGTTTCAATTTGCGAGTTGTGTAATTGGAGACATGAAATTTTCAGAATATTTTTATTAATATTTTTGAGATTTTCAGTTTATTATTGAGTTAATTTTGAGAATTCTTTTATGATGCATGTTACAATCTTGTGCCCTTTTATGTGTTTTGGTAATTTTCAGAGTTAGGTTCATAAGTTTGCATGCTAGAATAACGGTGAGAGTTTTGTGTGTTTTCTTAATTTACCAAGAGTCATTGTTATTTGTTAAGACGCTGAGTTAAACAAGTAGCAATTAGTTCTAACGGGTGGTAAAAACTATGTTCAATGGTTAAACGATTCTGGAAATTACGTGTTAAATTCTATGTGTAATGGTTAATTTGCACGTGTGAGTTGATTCGAGGGTTAGATAATACTACTAGTTAAGAGAATTACGCTGAGTGTTTTCGAAAATTAGTAGTATTAGGCTTGGTAAGGACTTTTCCGATCCAAGCCTACATTAGAACGAATCAATAAATGGATTGATCCGCTGAGGCTTTTCATTTTGGCTCTTATCTAGGCATTTAAGATGGGCACATTTTTGTAGCATGTTGAAATGGATTTTCTGTTTTTACACTTAGTAATTTCCGAGTGGTATTGGTCTAGGTTAGGGAAGTCGATCATTGTATATACTTTTATTTGTTTTGTTTTTATTTTAAGTAGATTAGAAACAAAATTCAAAACCCCCCATTTTATTCTTTTATTTGTTAATTGACCTTTTTGTGTAGGTGTACCCTACAATCCCCGGACTGAACGATCCCTGCTTATCCTATACTGACAACTACATTTTGC
>JANPXK010001107.1:0-61472 GCA_024704745.1 Rosa lucieae
TGCTACTCGTTTTTGTCAGTCTCAAACGAGCCAAGATTAATGCCTAGAGTAACCCATACGCTAATTCGGTAATTCCTGAACTTTCAAGGAAGCAAATGGCCGTGGTCCACACTTCATTAAGAAGTACAGCTACTTGGGTGCGTGGTAGTTGTAATTGCTCAACAACATTATTATCGCAAGTTGTAATTGCTCAACCACATTTATGTATCCCAAGTTGTAATTGCTCAACCACATTTGTTGCAGCAAATGCAAATGGCTTTTACTGTACGGCTGCTTGCTTATTTCCTCATTGTTTCTGATTCCAGTTGCTGTACTTGCCAAACTAATGGTAGAGTATCAGTGGGTGCTTCTCTCTCTCGCATCAGCTAACTCCTCATGGCTTTCCCGCTTCTGGTCATTTCGCCTTGGTTTCAACAACTTGAAAACAGTGATCTTTTCTTGCTTTCTGTATGGTATGCCAAGATTCCAGACAGAACCATAGTTTGGTACGCAAATAATGGGGATAGTCCTGCAGTTGCAGCTAAAGGTTCAATTGTGAATTTGACTGCTGCCGGTGGACTAGTGCTTACAAGTCCCTCAGGGTGCTCAGCTTTGGAAATCTGGGTCCGTTTCTGGAGTTGCCTTCGGGGTCTTGAATGATACAGGCAACTTTGTTCTTGAAGATGACAATTCAGAGAGTTTATGGGAGACCTTCGATAATTTAACTCATACCATTTTACCTGGGCAGGATATCGGAAAAGGAGGGAAGCTTTGGTCTCACACAATCCGAGACTAACTTTTCGAAAGGAAGATTCGAGCTACGTATGCAAGATGATGGCAACCTTGTGCTTGTCACCGTAAACTTGCCCACTGAGTTTGCCAACGCGCCTTACTATGCAAGTGACAACACCGATGATTCAAATTCTTCTACAGCTGTATAAAGCTGGAGTTCAATAGCTCAGGCTACATGTATGTTCTGAGAGAGAACGGCGAGAAACTCACCATCAAAGAAGCAGAGACAGTCTCAGCTAGGAGCTTCTATCTTAGAGCAACCCTCAACTTTGATGGGGTTTTTGCTCTATACTCTCACCCCAACGAAAAATTTTACTGCTAATGTAAGCTGGAATGTTGTTTGGTCAGTGCCAGATAACATATGCACTATGACGATTGATTCAGGTCTGGGTGTATGTGGCTACAACAGTATCTGCACTCTCCAAGATCAGAGGCCAACCTGTGCATGCCCAAAAGGATACTCTCTATTGGATCCGAAAGATCTGTATGGGAATTGCAAGCCGGATTTCATACAAGGCTGTGAAGAAGATAAGCTGAGTCCCACAAATGATATATATGAAGTTCAGATGCTGACCAATACGGATTGGCCATTGTCAGATTTTATGCAGTTATATCCTTCTACTCCAGAGAGTTGCAATCAATCTTGCTTTGAAGATTGTTTGTGTGCTGTTGCTATTTACAGAGTTGGAACCTGTTGGAAAAAGAAGTTACCTCTTTCAAATGGGAGAGTGGATAGCGGGCTTAATTCACAGGCCTTCATCAAAGTCAGGAAGGGTAATTTAACTCTACCGGTTTCTCAACAGCCAAATCCGGATGACAAGAAGAGGAAGAACCAGACCACTTTAATACGCGTGGGATCAGCGCTTCTTGGTACCTCAATCTTTGCTAACTTAATGTTAAGTGCTATAGTTTGTATGGGATTTTTCTTCAGTTACCAGAAGAAACATGTGAGGCCTAACCAAAATGTTTTGGACTCGAATTTGCGGTCTTTTAGTTATGAAGAGCTTAAAGAAGCAACAAATGGATTTAATGAAGAATTAGGAAAGGGTGCTTTTGGTTGTTTACAAAGGAATATTGCAAATTGGTTCTGGTGTCCCAGTGGCGGTGAAGAAGCTAAATTTTGTGGTACAAGATAGTGAGAAGGAATTCAAGACGGAACTGAACATAATTGGTCAGACACATCACAAGAATCTGGTTAGACTTGTTGGATATTGTGACGAGGGACAAGAGCGGTTACTAGTATATGAGTTCTTGAGCAATGGGACATTAGCAAACTTTCTTTTTGCTGATACAAAACCAAGTTGGAAGCAGAGGATTGATATTGCTTACGGAGTTGCTAAAGGACTTCTGTACTTACATGAAGAGTGCAGCACCCAGATCATCCACTGTGACATTAAGCCTCAGAACATTCTTCTAGATGATTACTACAATGCTCGGATAGCTGACTTTGGATTGGCAAAGCTTTTAATGATGAATCAGAGCCAGACTCAAACTGCCATAAAGGAACAAAAGGGTATGTTGCACCTGAGTGGTTCCGGAACCTGCCAATCACTACCAAAGTTGATGTGTATAGCTTTGGTGTGGTGCTGCTAGAGGCCATTTGCTGCAGGAGAAGCGTTGATATGGAAAATGTTTCCGAAGACAGAGCCATTTTAACCGATTGGGTCTATGATTGCTACCTCGAAGGAGTCTGGGATGCGATTGTTGACAACGAAATGGAGGCCTTGCATGAGAAAACAAAGCTGGAAAGGTTTGTCATGGTTGCTCTTTGGTGCATTCAAGAAGACCCTACTCTTCGACCCACTATGAGGAAGGTTGTGCAGATGCTTGAAGGTGTAGTGGAAGTACATGTTCCACCATGTCCCTCACCATACAGCAGAGCAGTCTGAAACCGACTTTGTTCAGCATTGTGATCACTTCAAGAAGTTACTTTTTTTTAGTGTTGGTGTGGCCGGCTTCGTAGCTTTCCTTTTCGTTACTGTCTATGCAGTTGTATTAGTAATAAGTCTGAATTCAGATGCAGTTTAAAAGTTGTAAGTTATGATCTTGTTGGAAATGATTAAGTCATTTCAGAACACTTAAGTTTCATTAGCAGTTGAAAGTTTTAGTATGGAACCATGGGACTAAATTAGTGAACCACATAATATCCCAATGAACCTTGAAAGCCATATTGGGCTAAACTTGCTAGGTTCTTCATCCTCTAACAATCTCAAGCCGAATAGGGTTAATACAACCACATGAATAGTATCCATTCTTCCATTTCCAGCTCCACCCTGTCAAAACTCGCCTAGCTCCCTTGTAAAAGAATATCATTAGTCACTATGGAATGAGGCCTAGGCATTGATCACCTGGTTCATAGGATACTAATGAACATGTAAGAAATGAAGGAGTCACTTCTTGGAAAAGAAAAACGTCGACAGAGTTCAAACCTGCGCTGGCATAGCCCGACTGATTTCAAGTCCGTATCCTTACCACTCCGACATATCGACAATTCCTTCACAACTTTGCTTCCTCCCTTTTAATACCATTATTCCATATAATTAAAAATAACTTCACATTTTTGAAAAAGATTGAAAGTTTAAGAGAGATGAGTCATATGACTGCCCTGCATGAGTGAAGTCCAAATTTAATTGTTCTGAGATTCTGATTGCCACAATCGGTGAGTCTCCGACAAGAAATTCGGAGCTTTGGATCTGGTTGGCTATAGCCAGTCCATTACCTCATAGCAGGTCATGCACATGCATTGGTACAATACACGATCTTGCTTGATGAATTTGGAAAATTGTGGCCAAAGTTTAGTTTCATTGAATAGAGATGAACATGGATGTATATTTTCTTATTTTCTTTATGAAAGTAACTTTGATTATATAGTAGAATAAGAAAACATTGGATACATTAGCTTCTTGTTTGATTGCAAGTCTTGCCTGTGTTCAACTTGTTAAATTTTTCAGCCAATCATGAACCCAAGATTCTTTCTTTGATCAAATTTAGTCATTGGTATGGAACTATATATGGTGCAAAAATAAATAGGAAAACTCTAGGTTCATGGCTAAGCTGAAAGTTATTGAATTTCATTTTTCGAAAGAAAATATGTTGATACTTGATGAGAATCATGTAAGTACAGACTGGATGATAGTTTATAATACCATTTGGACTTTATCATAGTTTATAGAGTAGATGGTCAATTTTGTTTTGTACTTTGATTACTAAAGTTAAATGTTAGCAGCTATGGAGAGGTTGTATCATAGTATCGTTAGATGCTTTTTCAGATACCATTTAGGAGCTGTAAGTTATGATCTTGTTTGGAATGATAATGTTTAGAAACAAGTTTTTAGAAGTTGAAATTTCATTTATGAAGTTACAGCGCTCATGAGGAGGAGAAGCATAAACGGAAACTGTGAGAAGCCCTGAGCTTGCTTCCTCCAAAGTCCAACTGCACAGCTCATTTGAGGTCCACAGCATTTTGGGCTACACATGGTGCTTCATCCTGTAAACAAATCATCATTTTTCACAGGTCATGCTTCTTTCCCCAGTTTCAGAATATCAAATGTGTCATTTCTTATATATCCAGAATAGACTCTCGAGATTGAAATTTGAATTCTTAGATTATAAGCTTTTAAAAGCTATTTATATTCTGGTAGATTATATTGTTCTAAATAAAAAGACAGAAATTGTTCCTTGGTGATTTTGGAAACTTCTGGCCCAACTTTACTTTATTGAATTGAGATGAATATGGAATTATGGATGAATATTTCTCTGTTTTCTTTATGTAATTGGCTTCTTGTGGTTTTTTTTTTTTTAATTGCTTATGTTCCATTTGTTTACCATTTTGTTTCAATCTTGAATCCATGAAGTTTTGTTTTATTAATTTTCAGTCATTGTTATGGTATTATGGTGTATAATTTAGTAGGAAACAGTTGGTTCATGGCTAGGTTGAGAGTGATTTGTATCCTATATATGTATACAGTTTCACTACATGGTACTTTATAACTATTAGTTAAGACTTTGTGATAGCTCCTCTGAGGTGCTCTGTGATTGCCCCAAAATGCAAATAGTCCTACATTCACTTCTATCACCTGTTATAATATGTGCCAGATTTAAACATGGAAATCTAATCATCCAAAAGAATTAACCTTATATTACAATTGAATTATAACCCTAGATAAACACTAAAATTGAGTCCTTAAATGACTGTACGATATGCCAAGATACTGAATCCCACAATGTAAAGAGATGCAACACTATTTCAAAGAGGCCTTCTCTATATATAGGGATGTATCTCACAGCAGATTTACACATCCAAAAGCTCTCCACTCTTTCAGTGATTCTCACACTTTCCCACCTCTTCTAAGTATGCAGTTGCATTAGCCTTTTTTCTTTTTCGAGTGTCAATCACTTAACCACATTGGTGCTGGCAATTTGCAATGGCATCGTACCACTGCTTCTGCTTTCCTCAATTTCTGCTACCAATTTATGTGTTTATCTAGAACTAATGGTAACGTCGCAGTGGGTGCTTCTCTCTCTGCAGAATGTAACTCCTCGTGATTTCTCCATCCGGTGATTTTGCTCTTGGATTTTGGGAACTTGAAAACAAGGATCTTTTCTTGCTTTCAATGTGGTATGCTAAGATGGAAAATTCTACGGTATATTAATGTCTCAATACATAAAGTAGACTAAATTTGATATAGAGGTAGACTGACTCCTTGCATTAGTAGACTAGCTTGGCTTGATCTAAAATTAGTCTACCTTTCTATTAAACTAGTCTACTTTTCTATTTGATGTATCGGTACATTAAATAGACCGTAATGAAAATCAAGCCAATTCAAGGCCCAACCCTACCGACCCAGCAAACCAAGCCAATCCAATAGGTCCATCCAGCCTAATCAAAAAAGGGCTTTATAGGTATTTCATTACTGTCACTAGTTGCCGCCTGGTTTGCTCAGAGTTCAGAGAAACCCAAAGTTACGTTCTTTATTTGATCGGAGAAACCACAATGTGAGAGAGGGTTCTTCTCTTCCATTGCTCTCTTGTACCATTGCAATGGACTCCGGTTAGCTATCAATTCATATTCTTTATTTCATTGTCTCCATTTACATTCTTGCTATCTTGTATTAACTAAACCAAAGATAACAACTTTAGACCTTCATGCTTATTGGGTATTTGATTTTCTTGCTATGAATGTGTTTTGTATTGGAATTTGAAGAAGGGTAAGTTAGTGCTGATCTGGGTTGATGTGGGTTTAGGATGAGTTTTGGTTTTGGGTTAGTTTCTGTAGTGATCATGAGGGCTTCTCTCTGTCAAGTTAGTTTTTTAAGCTAAAATTCTCAGCTTGATTTCCTTATCTGTAATAGAGTGTTGATTTTCTTTATAAAATTTTAGACAAGTGTGAGGGAGTTCTTATCATATTGTACTCTGTTGAAATTTTGGTATTATGAATCGTATTTTATGGTGTATTAGATGATCTTCATTAGTACATTACATATGTATCAAGGACAAATGATAATTAGGTCGTATCTGGTCCGTATCAGTAGCCACTAGCTACAATTTGACTTTGTCTTTGATAGATACTCTCTTGTCTTCGCATAATGCACGTAGTTTTTACATTTTTAATCAGTTTCTATATCAACTTGACTAACCTTACATTGGTGATTTCATCTTGCCATCTTCGGATGTTTTAAATTACTAAACTCAGTTCATACTGGAAAATTCTCAGTCTGATATTCTAAGAGTAAAGTTTATCCTTTCCCCATGATCATGTCATAGTCTACTTGAAATCTTGAATTTAATTACATCGCTTTTGAAGAGGTGATTTAGAGTTTCGTTGCAAATCCTCCCATGCCACCTGTTATACAATATTATAAGGTCAGTTTAACCTCTTCTGAATATAGTCTCAGAACTTAGTCTATCTGGACTCTTACTTTTCCACCATTCCTTAACCACATGGTGGTTGCAACTGGCAATGGCTTTTATTGTATGTTCGTTTTTGCTTTTTTCACTGCTTCTGCTACCAATGTATGTGCTTGCAGAAACTAATGGTAGCATAGCTGTGGGTGCTTCTCTCTCCACAGCAGGAAACTCTTCATGGCTTTCTCTCTCAGGTGATTTTGCCTTTGGGTTTCGGCAACTTGAAAACAATGATCTTTTCTTGCTTTCTAATTTCTATATGGTTTGCCAATATACCAGAAAAAACCATAGTTTGTTATGCAAATCGGGATAAACCTGCACCTAATGGTTCAGTTGTGAATTTGACTGCTAACAGTGGGCTAGTTCTTACACGCTGTGGTCAAAGAAAATGATTTGGAATTCAAAGCTGAAGTGAGCACAATTGGCGGAACAAATCACAGAAATTTAGTCCAACTACTCGGATTTTGTAATGAGGGGCAACACCAGCTTCTTGTGTATGAGAGTACATGAGTAATGGCTCTCTAGCAACCTTCCTCTTCGGAGAGTCAAGACCAAACTGGAATACAAGAAAAAAAATTGCCTTAGGAACCGCAGGAGGGCTCTTGTATTTGCATGAGGAGTGCAGCAGCCAAATCATACATTGTGACATTAAGCCTCAAAACATTCTTCTCGACGATTCTTTCACAGCAAGAATAGCCGACTTTGGAGTTGCCAAGCTTTTGAAATCTGACCAAACTCGAAAAACTACTAGAATCAGAGGCACAAAAGGTTATGTCGCTCCTGAATGGTTCAAAAGTTTGCCTGTCACAGTGAAGGTTGATGTTTATAGCTACGGCATGGTGCTGTTGGAGATTGTTTGCTGCAGGAAAAACTACGAACCAGAAGCACCAGCTGAAGATCAAATGATATTAGCCGATTGGGCATACGATTGCTATAACTCTATAAGCAAAGAAACTGTATCGCTGTGGCAGAATGTAGGCGATGATCAGGAAATGGATGGCATCGAAAAGTTGGAGAAGTATTTGATGATTGCATTTTGGTGCATTCAAGAGGATCCATCAGTAAGGCCTACCATAAAGAAAGTGACACAGATGCTCGAAGGGACTGTTGAAATCTCGGTGCCTCCAAATCTGTCCTCATTATATGTTCAATATAAGTGATCGATCGCATTTATCCATTGATTTCTGGATAGCAGAACATTCTGTGTGTTCAATCATCAAAGAGTCAACAACATATACATGGTCGTAAAAATAGTACTTGATGTAACAATTTTGTACCCTATAACAAAGTTAATATTTGAATGCTTAAAGCAATATGCTAGCAGGTATTGGCACCAGGGACGATGACGTTTGCTAGTATGTGAAAACTTGAGCAATGGCTCATTGGCTAGTTCTCCTTTTGCTGATACAATAACTAGTTGGAAGCAAAGAATTGAAATTGCAAATGGAGTTGCCAAAGGACTTCCATACTTGCACGAAGAATGCTGCACTCAAATCATTGGATGTGACATAAACCCTCAGAACATACTTCGTGAAAATAGAGACCCCCCGGCCAATGATCAGGGTCCAGATCCTCGGAAGCCCAAACTACAAAGTCGACAAGCTACCATAAGAAAGCAGAGGCCCAACTTTACAGACCTGGTAAAGTAAACCATTGTCATTAGTTGCCGGTTTGTTTAGAGTTCAGAGTTCAGAGAAACCCAAAGTTACGTTCTTTATTTGACCGGAGAAACCAGAATGGGAAAGAGGACTGTTCTCTTCCATTACTCTCTTGCACCGTTGCAATGGACTCCGGTTAGCTATCAATTCATATTCTTTATTTCATTGTCTATATTTATATTCTTGCTATCTTGTATTAGCGTACCAAAGAATCAAAGATAACAACTGTAGAGCTTCATGCTTATTGGGTATTTGATTTTCTTGGTATTAATGGGTTTTGTGGTGATATTTGAAGAAATGTAAGATAGTTATGAGCTGGGTTGATGTGGGTTTAGGATAAGTTCTGGTTTTGGGTTAGTTTCTATACTGATCAAGTTTAGTGTGTTAAAGCTGAAATTCTCAGCTTGAATTCCTTGTGTGTAGCTGAGAATGAGAATGAACAAAAGAGATAGAAGATTGTTGATTATCATTATAAAATTGTGGACAAGTGTATGAGAGCTCTTATCATATTATAAGTCTGTTGGAATTTTGGTATTATGTGTCTTATTCTATGTAGTATGAGAGGATCTTCATCAGTCGATTACATCTGTATCGAGACAAATGATAATTAGCTGGTTCTCAGTAGCCACTAGCTACAAATTAGACTTCGTCTTTGATAGGATCTCTTTGGTCATCCCATAATGCAAGTAATTTCCTCCTTTGTTAATGAGTTTCTATATCAACTTGACTAATTTTAGAATGGTGATTTCATCTTGCCATCTTCAGATGTTTTAAATTTCTAGGCTCCCAGTTCATACTGGAAAATTCTCAGTCTTTCTTTGTTGTGCTAGGGTGCATGAAACTACAATCATGCTGTTCATACTTGTGTGTTTAAGAAGCCAGGTTCACGCAACAGGCGTGAAACTTATTCCATTATGAGTCTGGAAGCATTCATAGAATGGTAAACTTGACCTTGGCTGGCCAGATTACGCCTTTGAGTTGTTCTCGTCAACTCTGATATTCTAAGAATTTTTAAGGTGAGTTTATCCTTTCCCCATGATCATGTCTTACTCCACTTGAAATCTTAAATATAATTACATCGCTTTTGAAGAGGTGATGTAGAGTTTCGTTGCAAATCTTCCACAGGTCACCGGTTGTACAATATTATGAGGTCAGTTTTTCCTCTTCTGTCTATATGGCCTCATAACTTGGTCCGTCTAGACTCCTACTGTTCCACCATTCTTATTTTGTTTCTTGTTTAAATGGGGTAATTGCTTAACCACGTTGGTGGCAATGGCTTTTACTGTACGTTTGTTTCTGCTTTCTTCATTGCTTCTGCTACCAACTTATGTGCTTGCACAAACTAATGGGAGCATAGCTGTGGGTGCTTCTCTCTCCACAGCAGGAAACTCCTCATGGCTTTCTGCCTTCGGGTTCCAGCAACTTGAAAACAATAATCTTTTCTTGCTGTCTATATGGTTCGCCAAGATACCAGACAGAACCATAGTTTGGTATGCAAATGGGGATAAGCCTGCACCTAATGGTTCAGTTGTGACTTTGACTGCTAACAGTGGGCTAGTTCTTACAAGTTCTCAGGGTATGCAGTTATGGAAATCCAATCAAACCATCGCTGGCGTTGTTGCTCATCCCCTTATGAATGATACAGGTAACTTCTGTTCTGGAAGACGAGAAGTCAGCAAAGTTATGGGAGACGTTCAAGAATCCTACTGATACCATGTTGCCTGGGCAAATAATGGAAAGAGGCGGGAAACTTTGTTCTTGAAATTCAGAGACGTCTAACTATTCGAGAGGACGCTTCCAGCTAGATTTTCAAGATGATGGGAATCTTGTGTTTAGTGCGCAAAGACCTTTTTATTCAACCACGACTACCACAGGGATAAGACCAGGCAGTGAAGGTTTACAGTTGGTTTTCAATGACTCAGGTAACTTCTATATTCTGCGAGTGAATGGTGGAAAATTATACTTTCACAGCGGAGGAATGTGCAGAAAGGGACTACTATCTCCGGTCAACTTTCAGCTTTGATGGGGTTTTGGCTCAATATTTCCTCCCGAAGACTTTCGTTGGCAATATAAGCTGGGTTCCTCTTTGGTCAGCGCCACCAAATATTTGCCAAGAAATTAATGCTGATTCAGGTCCTAGTATTTGTGGATCCAACGGTATCTGCACTCTTGAAGCAGACAAGAGGCCCACCTGTGTATGCCCTCCAGGATACTCTTTACCTGATCCAGATGACCCATCCGGGAGCTGTTATCCAGATTTCAAACAAGGCTGTAAAAATGAGCTTAGTTATGCAGAAGATTTGTATGACGTTCAGGTGCTAGCAAACACTGATTGGCTCACCTCCAGCTATATGCAGTTAAATGATTCTACTGCTGACACATGCAGTCAATCTTGCTTGCAAGATGGTTCGTGTGCTGCTGCTATTTACAGCAATCAAACCTGTCAGAAAAAGAAGTTTCCGCTCTCATATGGGAGAGAAGATAACACGTTGAATGCGACAACTTTCATCAAATTGACGACATGTAAGAAGAAGAAGAATGGGAACACTTCGGTACATGTGGGATCAGTTCTTCTGGCCACCTCTGTCTGTTAGTTTTATGTCAGGTACTGCAGTTTGTCTGGGACTTTTCTTTGGTTTCCGGAAGAAACATGCAAGGTTTCCGCAAAATGATTTGGACACAAATTTGCATTCTTTTAGTCACAAAGAGCTTGAAGAAGCAACAAATGGATTCAACGAAGAATTAGGAAAGGGTTCTTTTGGAATTGTTTACAAAGGGATAATACAAATTGGTTCGGGTGTCCAGGTGGCAGTGAAGAAGCTCAACTGCGTGATACAAGATGGTGAGAAGGAATTCAAGATGGAACTGAACATAATTGGTCGGACACATCACAAGAATTTGGTTCACTTGGTTGGATATTGTGATGAGGGACAACAGCGATCTCTAGTATATGAATTCTTGAGCAATGGAACATTAGCAAGCTTCCTTTTTGGTGATGAGAAACCCAGTTGGAGGCAGCGAAAGGAAATTGCTTATGGTGTTGCCAAAGGGCTTCTGTATTTGCATGATGAGTGTACCACGCAAATCATCCGTTGTAATATAAAGCCTCAGGACATTCTTCTTGATGACAATTACATTGCTCGGATCTCTGATTTCGGCTTGGCAAAACTTTTGATGACGAATCAGAGCCAGACGCATACTGCCATTAGAGGAACAAAAGGGTACGTTGCACCTGAGTGGTTTAGGAACATGGCAATCACTACCAAAGTTGATGTGTAAAGCTTTTGCGTTGTGCTGCTAGAGATCATTTGCCACAGGAGAAGTGTTGATATGGAAAATAACTGTGAAGAGAAAGCAATTTTGACTGATTGGGTTTATGATTGCTACAGAATGTTAGAGTTTGTTCTGGATCACGAATTTGACGCCTTGGAAGGTGAAATGAAGCTGGAGGAGACTGTCATGATTGCTCTTTGGTGTATTCAAGAAGATCCATCTCTTCAACCCACGATGAGGAAGGTTGTGCAGATGCTTGAAGGATTAGTGGAAGTACATGTTCCACCTTGCCCATCCCCATATAACAGAGTGAGCTGAAACTTGTTTGGTTTGTGTCGCAGTCAAAGATTTACAGGCAGTACTAGCTAGCTTTTCATGTTTATTTACTGTGTGTTTTCTTTCATGTGTGTTTAATTTGTAGCTTTGTTTGTGATCACTTGGATTTTGTTTGTCCTTCATCATAAGAGATCATTATGAAATATGAATCAGTAGGAATAATAAGGTGTGTTTGTAAAACATATACCTGCAGGTTTTCATTAAAAATTATCTTCAGCTTCAAGCATATAACTTCAGTTTCATGTTGAGGTTGCTATTTTAATGTGTGGGCTAGCTCACTGTTTCAATTGTTACATTTTTCTGTGTGTGTAAAGTTTTGCTTTCAATGAAAGCACTTGTGGAATGACCGAACAGAGTATTTTTTCTAAGACAGATAAACTAAATACTAAACACCATTAATCAAGTAACAAAACAGCCGGCCATTTTTGCCGTATTGTATCATTTTGCAGATTAACACAAATAAGAGACAGCCCTTGTGGATTTGAACAAAGCCATCGAAACATTGCTCTTTCAGTTTGCTGATATTGTCTGGGACACTCGAACACAATAACTGCCGCTGCAGCATCAACTTTTCTTTAGTAACACGAAGATATGACAAATTGTAGAAACAAGAAGCTGTAAAATAAGTCTCGGTGATCACTGATTTTAATGTACTTTCGATGGCTTTAATGTACTTCGATGAATACAATGAATCATAGTATATATAAGAATGTATTGCTGATGTTCATAACCTCATATACTGTTCACAATTACTTCAAGCCTTTGAACCATGGGTTTTGAACCATCATATTCTATATGCTTTCTGCTTGTCCTTCTACAGCTTCCCTTTTTCACCATTGCTCAAAGTTACAATAATATATCTTTTGGCTCTTTCCTTACTGCACAGGAGGACAGTAACCATCACTGGACCTCGCCGTCTGGGGAATTCGCGTTTGGCTTCAGAAAAATTGGCAATGCCGGCTTCTTACTAGCCATCTGGTTTGTCAATATACATGAAAAGACTATAGTATGGTCAGCCAATCGCAATAATCCCGTGCAAGAAGGATCGAAAGTTGAATTCTCTTTACAAGGCAAGTTTACTCTCACTGATATTAGAACAGGCGAACCAACAAACATTGCTGATGGTTGGTCTACGTTTACTGGAGTTGCCTATGCAGCCATGCTGGACACGGGAAATTTCGTTCTGGCAGCCCGAAATTCAACCTATTTGTGGCAGAGTTTTGATCATCCAACTGATACCATCCTTCCCACACAGACCCTGAATCTAAACAGCTGTCTCTTTGCCCAACTTACAGAAACAAATTATTCAGAAGGAAGATTCGAGTTTATTCTAGAGTCCGGTGGAAATCTTACACTTTATACAATGAATCATCCATTGAAGAGTAATTATTTTCCTTACTGGTCAATTAAAACTGGTAGTGGCTTTCAGGTCATCTTCAACCAATCTGGCTCTATATACCTCACAGCACAGAACGGAAGCATACTTGATTTGGTCTTAGCAGATCCAGATTCCACTCAAGACTTCTACCAGAGAGCAACTCTTGACTATGATGGAGTTTTGAGGTACTATATGCACCAGAAAAGCACCCACTCTTCGAGTGCTTGGTTCCCTTATAGCTTCATACCTTCAAATATTTGCACAGCAATTATGGAATATACAGGTGGTGGTGCATGTGGGTTTAACAGCTTATGTAGACATGATAAGGATGCAGCTCATACTAATTGCTCCTGCCCTCCTAGTTACATCCACATTGACCAAGATGATGAGAGGAAAGGGTGCAAGCCAAACTTTGTTCCCCAAAGTTGTGATAAAGCCTCATCAGAAACAGACCTCTTTGAATTACAAGAGCTTCCACTCACCGATTGGCCTGGTGGAGCAGATTATGAGCATTTCCAGCCAGTTAATAAGGAACAGTGCACGCAAAGCTGCTTAGCCGATTGTTTCTGTGCCATTGCCATTTTCAATGAAGTAAAAAGTGATTGTTGGAAGAAGGGAATCCCTCTTTTTAACGGGAGGATAAACAAAGATGTCGAAGGAGTAGCTCTGGTGAAAATAAGGAAAGGCACTTTGACACCAGCAAAAGAAAAAGACAGTCTAACTCTGCTCATCATCGCAGCAGTAATCATTTTAATATCAACCAACTTGGTTGTTTTTATAATAACCCATCTGGTTACCTCTCATGCGAAGGTGAATCGACTTAATCCTGTGGTTCAAGGCATGAATCTGAAATGTTTCACTTTCATGGAGCTAAAAGAAGCCACCAACGGATTCAAGGAAGAGCTAGGTTGTGGTGCTTTTGCAACTGTTTTCAAAGGAGTTTTAGCGTCTGATAACGGGAAGTTCATTGCTGTCAAAAGATTGAACACTGTGGTCAAACAAAATGATTTGGAATTCAAAGCTGAAGTGAGCGCAATTGGTGGAACAAATCACAGAAATTTAGTCAAACTACTCGGATTTTGTAATGAGGGGCAACACCAGCTTCTTGTGTATGAGTACATGAGCAATGGCTCTCTAGCAACGTTCCTCTTCGGAGAGTCAAGACCAAACTGGAATACAAGAAAAAAAATTGCCTTAGGAACTGCAAGAGGGATCTTGTATTTGCATGAGGAGTGCAGCAGCCAAATCATACATTGTGACATTAAGCCTCAAAACATTCTTCTCGACGATTCTTTCACAGCAAGAATAGCCGACTTTGGAGTATCCAAGCTTTTGAAATCTGACCAAACTCGAACAACTACTAGAATCAGAGGCACAAAAGGTTATGTTGCTCCTGAATGGTTTAAAAGTTTGCCTGTCACAGTGAAGGTTGATGTTTATAGCTACGGCATGGTGTTGTTGGAGATTGTTTGCTGCAGGAAAAACTACGAACCAGAAGCACCAGCTGAAGATCAAATGATATTAGCTGATTGGGCATACGATTGCTATAAGCAAAAGAAACTGCATCTGTTGTGGCAGAATGTAGGCGACGATCAGGAAATGGATGGCATCGAAAAGTTGGAGAAGTATTTGATGATTGCATTTTGGTGCATTCAAGAGGATCCATCAGCAAGACCTACCATAAAGAAAGTGACACAGATGCTCGAAGGGACTGTTGAAGTCTCAGTGCCTCCAAATCTGTCCTCATTATATGTTCAATATAAGTGATCACATCGATCCATTGATTTCTGGATAGCAGAACATTCAGTGTGTTCAAACATCGAAGAGTCAACAATTTTGTGCATTGAAAGAAAAGCTAAGCTCATTGTACAGACTAAGCTTGTGAAAATTATAGCAGCAAAATTAGTAGATATGTTGAACAACCACTGGGGAAATAATTAAATATACCAGCAATTATACTTGACTATAATCTCTAAATCATTAATTCCATTCAGTCAGCGGATCTAACAGGAAATCACTGTCATTTTGATGCTCAAACAAAAAGCTCTTATGAACACGGTCAGGGATCCTCTCGAATGCACCAAAATGCTACTGATGGACATAAAATGATCAAGGAGTTGCTTCAAAGAAAGTGACCATAAAGAAAGTGACCAGCCATAAGACCTCTTGAATGCATCAACGAGTTACTTTTATGCCCCAACTACCATAAAATGAACCATACTACAGGGCTGGATGCCACACAACTCGGGGATCTATAAAATAAGCAGTCATAAGCAAGTCTTGGGCGAGGGAGCACCTAATGGATTCCAAACAAAAAGTTACAACCCCCCAACCTGAAAATCTTAAAAGAGTGCTGAGCCACCTTGACTTCTAGTTCAGTAATGTTCTTGTAGAAGAACACTACATTATTTGAACAGCTATCATTCCCCCCGCCCCGAGAGAGAACATTACAGGAACAACTATCATTTCATGCAAAAAAATCACCTCGACTTCTAGTCCAGTAATGTTCTTGTACCCAATCTGGGATAAAAAAAAAATAAATAAAAAAAAGCGTCTCCTCCCCTACCAGCAGGTTCGGATTTAGAAGGGCTTTTGTAGTTACTCCATAAAACTAAACCTCAGTAAACAAAGTCATAAAGATAGTCCCGAATGTAACAATTTTGTGCACTGTAAACAAAGTTCATCCCACTGCAGCATATTTCTAGTAAACACAAAAGTCTAGCAATCTAAAATATGTACAGTTTTCTCCACAGAGTTGTCTTAATTTATTTGCTTTAATAAAGAAATAAAGTTACTTTAAATCCACTCCTAAACTCTCAAACTAAAAGAGCCGCCCACATTAGTCCATAATAATCAAGCTAACACATTAGTCCAACCTGGCACCTTTCCTCGACTGAAATGGCACCTGACCTGGCCCCACACTTTGGCTCACACTACCCAGTTGACTTTGGGTCACAGTGTAAATTAGAAAATCATAGGGGAGTAAATCATTAAAATAAAAAATAACTTGACCAAATTTATGAAAATCAGAAAAGGGCTCAATAGAAATTTTACTACTGTCATTAGTTTCTGAGGTTTTGTTAAATTTGTTCAGAGAAACCAGAAGGCCAGTTTTCTTGCTGTTGTCTTCAAATCAATGGGAGAAACCAGAAAGGACTCTCCTTTCCATCACCACCCTACGTCACCATTGCAATGGACTCCGGTGAGCTACCAATTTTTACTGCTATTATTATTGTTCAACTATTCCTTACTGTTTTGACTTCACCTGTTCTTGACTGTCGGCTTCCGTTTCTTGCTTTTGATTTGAATCCGATAGGGTTAAATAACTTGGGAAATAATAGAAAGGTAAAAACTTTGGAGCTTTTTGTTTATTGGGTACTGAATTTTGCTTGCTGTGAGTGGTTTATTTTGTTGGAATTAACAGAATGTTCAATTTGAGTAATTTGATTCTGAAATGAGAGGAAGTGATGGGGTTATTTGTGCCTTGGACTCTGTTTCTGGAGTTGGGAGTGAGAAAATGTGAAGGTGAAATGCTTGTTATAACCTTTAAGTTTGTGAAACTTCACACCTAAAAAGAGTGCATACCCTCTAATGTTTCCCAGCAAGTATTCCATCCTCAAATGCTGAATCAACCAACCCACCAGTAATTTCTCCATTTGCAGGTCCAGGCCCCCCGAGATGCTTCTCAGTCAATTAGTTATGAAATACCATTAATTTTAGTGTGTTATCCATACTTCCATACAACTCGACAGTTATTGGGTTGGTACCTTTGACATCCACTAATTGATAGATCCACCATATTACACAGAAGGAATATTCAAGTTTATTCTAGAGTCTGATGGAAATGATTGGCTCACCTCCAGCTATATGCAGTTAAGTGATTCTACTGCTGATACATGCAGTCAATCTTGCTTCTTGCAAGCAAGATTGTTCATGTGCTGTTGCTATTTACAGCTATCAAACCTGTCAGAATTTCCGCTCTCATATGGGAGAGAAGATAACAACCTGAATGTGACAAACGTTCACCAAATTGACGACAGTTAAGAGGAAGAAGAACGGGACCACTTCGGTACATGTGGGATCAGTTCCTCTGGGCACCTCTGTCTTTGTTAGTTTTATGTTAGGTACTGCACTTGGTCTGGGACTTTTCTTTCGAAGGAAACATGCATGGTTTCCGCAAAATGATTTGGACACAAATTTGCATTCTTTTAGTCACAAAGAGCTTGAAGAAGCAACAAATGGATTCAATGAAGAATTAGGGTTCTTTTGGAATTGTTTACAAAGGGATAATACAAATTGGTTCGGGTGTCCAGGTGGCAGTGAAGAAGCTCAACTGCGTGATACAAGATGGTGAGAAGGAATTCAAGACGGAACTGAACATAATTGGTCGGACACATCACAAGAATCTGGTTCACCTGTTTGGATATTGTGATGAGGGACAACAGCGATCACTAGTATATGAATTCTTGAGCAATGGAACACTAGCAAGCTTCCTTTTTGGTGATGAGAAACCCAGTTGGAGGCAGCGAATGGAAATTGCTTATGGTGTTGCCAAAGGGCTTCTGTATTTGCATGAAGAGTGTACCATGCAAATCATCCTTTGTGATATAAAGCCTCAGAACATTCTTCTTGATGATAACTACATTGCTTGGATCTCTGATTTCGGCTTGGCAAAACTTTTGATGACCAATCAGAGCCAGACGCATACTGCCATTAGAGGAACAAAAGGGTATATTGCACCTGAGTGGTTTAGGAACATGGCGATCACTACCAAAGTTGATGTGTCTAGCTTTGGAGTTGTGCTGCTAGAGATCATTTGCTGCAGGAGAAGTGTTGATATGGAAAATAACTGTGAAGAGAAAGCATTTTCGACTGATTGGGTTTATGATTGCTACCTGGAGGGAGCGTTAGAGTCTGTTCTGGATCACAAAGTCGACGCCTTGGAAGGTGAAATGAAGCTGGAGGAGACTGTCATGATTGCTCTTTGGTGTATTCCAGAAGACCCACCTCTTCGACCCACAATGAGGAAGGTTGTACAGATGATTGAAGGATTAGTGGAAGTACATGTTCCACCATGCCCATCCCCATATAACAGAGTGGCGTGAAACTTGTTTGGTTTGTGTCGCAGTCAAAGATTTACAGCCAGTACTAGCTAGCTTTTCATGTTTGTTTATATTGTGTTTTCTTTCATGTGTGTTTAATTTGTAGCTTTGTTTGTGATCACTTGGATTTTGTTTGTCCTTCATCAGAAGAGATCATTATGATTTCATTAGGAATAATAAGGTGTGGTTGTAAAACATATACCTGCAGGTTTTCATTAGAAATTAGCTTAAGCTTCAAGCATATACCTTCAGTTTCACGTTGAGGTTGCCATTTTGATGTGTGGGCTAGTTCACTGTTTCAATTGTTACGTTTTCCTTGTAGTGTGTAAAGTTTTGCTTTCAATGAAAGCGCTCGTGGAATGACCGAGCAGAGTATATTTTCTAAGACAGATAAACTAAATACTAAATACCATTTGTCATATGAAATAATTAAGTAACAAAACAGCCGGCCATTTTTGCCATATAGTATCATTTTGCAGTTTATCACAAATAAGAGACTTTGAACAAAGCCATCGAAACATTGCTCTTTCAGCTGCTCATATTGTCTGGGACGCTCGAACACAATAACTGCCGCTGCAGCATCAACTTTTCATTAGTAACACGAAGATATGAAAATTACATTAACAAGAAGCTGTAAAATAAGTCTTGGTGTCTCTGATTTTATTGCACTTTCGATGACTTTAATGTACATCGATGAATTCAATGGATCATAGTAGGCATAAGAATGTATTGTGGATGTTCATAACTTCATATCATTTACTTTAAGCTTTTGAAACATGGCTTTTGAACTACAATATTCTATATGCTTTCTGCTTGTCCTTCTACAGCTTCCCTTTTCCACCATTTCTAAAAGTTACAATAAAATAGCTTTTGGCTCTTACCTTACAGCACAGGAGGACAGTGACCCTCACTGGGCCTCGCCGTCTGGGGAATTTGCGTTCGGCTTCAGAAAAATTGGCAATGCTGGCTTCTTACTAGCCATCTGGTTTGAAAATATACAAGAAAAGACTATAGTATGGTCAGCCAATCGCAATAATCCAGTGCAACAAGGATCGAAAGTTGAATTCTCTTTTGACGGCAAGTTTACTCTCACTGATATTGGAACAGGTAAACAAACAAACATTGCTGATGGTCAGTCTAGGGACACTGGAGTTGCCTATGCAGCCATGCTGGACACGGGAAATTTCGTTCTGGCAGCCCAAAATTCAACCTATTTGTGGCAGAGTTTTGATCATCCAACTGATACCATCCTTCCCACACAGACCCTTAATCTAAATAGCAGTCTCTTTGCCCAACTTACAGCAACAAATTACTCAGAAGGAAGATTCAAGTTTACTCTAGAGTACGGTGGAAGTCTTACGCTTTATACAGTGAATTATCCATTGAAGAGTTCTAATTTTCTCTACTGGTCAATTGAAACTGGTAGTGGCTTTCAGGTCATCTTCAACCAATCTGGCTTTATTTACCTCACAGCACAGAACGGAAGCACACTTCGTGTGGTCTTAGATGATCCAGTTTCCACTCAAGACGTCTACCAGAGAGCAACTCTTGACTATGATGGAGTTTTGAGGCACTATATGCACCAGAAAAGCACCGACTCTTCGAGTGCTTGGTCCACTTTTACCGTCATAGCTTCAAATATTTGCACAGCAATTCAGGAATATACAGGTGGGGGTGCATGTGGGTTTAATAGCTTATGTAGACATGATGAGGATGCAGCTCATACTAATTGCTCATGCCCTCCGAGTTACATCCCCATTGACCAAGATGATGAGAGGAAAGGGTGCACGCAAAACTTTGTTCCCCAAAGTTGTGATAAAGCCTCATCAGAAATAGACCTCTTTGAAGTTCAAGAGCTTCAATTCACTGATTGGTCTGGTGGAGATTATGAGCATTTCCAGCCAGTTAGTAAGGAAAAGTGCAAGCAAAGTTGCTTAGCTGATTGTTTATGTGCCATTGCCATTTTCAATGAAGGAAGTGGTGATTGTTGGAAGAAGCGAATCCCTCTTTCGAACGGAAGGATCAACTACGATGTTAAATGGTTATCTCTGCTGAAAATAAGGAAAGGCACTTTGACACCAACAAAAGAGAAAGATAGTCTAACTCTGCTCATTGGAGCAGTGGTCATTTTAATATCAACCAACTTGGTTGTTTTTAAAATAATCCATCTGGTTGGTTCTCATGCAAAGTTGAATCGACTTTATCCTGTGGTTCAAGGCATGAATCTGAAATGTTTCACCTACATGGAGCTAAAAGAAGCCACCAACGGATTTGAGGAAGAGCTAGGACGTGGTGCTTTTGCAACTGTTTTCAAAGGAGTTTTAGCATCTCTACTGGGAAGTTCATTGCTGTCAAGAGATTGAACACTGTGGTCAAAGAAAATGATTTGGAATTCAAAGCTGAAGTTAGCGCAATTGGAGGAACAAATCACAGAAATTTAGTCCAACTACTTGGATTTTGTAAAGAGGGGCAACACCAGCTTCTTGTGTATGAGTACATGAGCAATGGCTCTCTAGCAGCCTTCCTCTTCGGAGAGTCAAGACCAAACTGGAATAAAAGGAAAGAAATTGCCTTGGGAACTGCAAGAGGGCTCTTGTATTTGCATGAGGAGTGCAGCAGCCAATTCATACACTGTGACATTAAGCCTCAAAACATTCTTCTTGACAATTCTTTCACAGCAAGAATAGCTTATTTTGGAGTATCCAAGCTTTTGAAATCTGACCAAACTCAAACAACTACTAGAATCAGAGGCACAAAAGGTTATGTCGCTCCTGAATGGTTCAAAAATTTGCCCGTCACAGTGAAGGTTGATGTCTATAGCTACGGCATTGTGTTGTTAGAGATTGTTTGCTGCAGGAAAAACTATGAAGCACAAGCACCAGCTGAAGATCAAATGATATTAGCCGACTGGGCATACAATTGCTATGAGCAAAAGAAACTACATCTGTTGTTGCGGAATGTCAGTGACGATCAGGCAATGGATGGCATCAAGGAGTTGGAGAAGTACTTGATGATCGCATTTTGGTGCATTCAAGAGGATCCATCAGTAAGACCTACCATAAAGAAAGTGATACAGATGCTTGAAGGCACTGTTGAAGTCTCAGTGCCTCCAATGAATCCCTCCTCATTATATGTTCAATCTATGTGATTGTATTTGTTCATTAATTTCTGGATACCATAGCGTTCTGTGTATTCGATCATCAAGGATCAACAATTTTATTGCATTAAAAGAAAAGCAAAGTTCATTGTGAAAAGTATAGCAGCAAAATAAGTAGATATGTTGAACAATCACTGGGCAAATATACCAGCAACTACACTTAAAAAATAATCTCTAAATCATTAATTCCATTCAGTCCGCGGATCTGTAAAGAAATCAAGGTCATTTTGATGGTCAGGACCCACTGATGGATCCTCTTGAATGCACCAAAATGCTACTGATAGACCATAAAATGATCAAGGAGTTACTCCAAAGAAAGTGACCATAAAGAAAGTGACCTACCATAAAACCTCTTGAATGCATCAACGTGTTACTTTTTCTGCCACAAAAGTATCTAACTACCATAAAATGAAGAGAAAAATTCAGTTACCGTCCCCAAACTATTCTGCCAAGGCCAATTTGATACCCGAACTCTCAAAAGTATCAATGTGATACCTAAAGACCTAAATTGGCATCAACGTTGATACTTCCGTCCAAAATTTCTTAAGCTACCGTCCCCAAACTATTATGTCAAGGCCAATTTGATACCCGAACTCTCAAAAGTATCAATGTGATACCCAAAGACCTAAATTGGCATCAACGTGATACTTCCGTTCAAAATTTCTGACGGCGCCGTTTGTTTGCTGATGTGGCAAGCACGTGGGTCCAAAAAAAAAGTGAAACGACCCATTTACCCAAATCGAGCAATTGACAGTGTGTGGGAGAAGCCAAAGGTACCAAGTACCAGCTGGCAAGTCTTTTTCTTGATCTAATTGTGCTCAATTGCTATCTGGGTTGGTTTTGCTTTTTTGGTTTATGCTGGGTTTGTTTTTAGTTCTTATATACATGAATTCATGTTATATGTTGCTTTGGCCTTATGATTGTGATTTTGATCAGAGTATTTGGTATATGTTGTTACTGACATGACGGCGGCAGTGTAGGAGGAGGATGCTGAGGTTGTGGCGGTGGAGGAGGGGGTTTGATGAATGGAGGTTCTATTAGCGAATGGGTGACGGTCTCTGCGAGGAAAGAAGATGGTTGGTGGAGCTAAGGTTCACCAAAATTTGGTGTGCAGCGAACCAATTTTCCAGTTGGTTGCCCCGGAAGAGGAAAGCTGCTGAGCGGAGAAGAAGGAAATTGGTTTTGGCGGAGAAGAAGACATGGGTGTCTCTGGGTGCAGAAAGATTTGATTTTTTTTTTTGTTAATCGTGTCACCCAACTTTCGTTTTGGGTCTGTCTGCTGGGAGTTGAATGCGAAGAACATGGATTTGTAGCAGGAATTGGAGAGGATGATGGCAGCGTTGGTGATGGTTTGGGCGGAGGGGAAGGAGATGAGAGAGAGGAGGAGGAGAGAGAAGAAGAAGGACTGAGTTTGAAGAAGAAGCAGAAGCCATTTTTCTTTGATTCTTGGGTGGAGGAGAAGGAGCGGAGCTTGCGGTGGTTTGGCTATAACAAAATCCTAGAAGAACGAACAAGAAGAAGAAGAAGAAGAAGAAGAGAAGAAGAAGAAAAATGAAGAAAAAAATGCTCCTATCATTTAATAGGATTGATCTAGGTGGTTTCACTTAGAGCATTTTTAGCAGACTCTCTATTTTAGCTCCTTAGCTATTTTGGAGAGCATGTTTAGCTTTTATCTAATTTAGCAGCTGCAACAGACTCCTAAGTGGCTCTCCATTATAACTTTTAGCTATCTCGCTCCTAAATATAGAGAGCGAGATGAGGCTCTCTATAATTTAAAACATTTCTTTTAAGTTATTTTATGTAATTTATAAATACATTTAAACTCTTTAATCATCATTTAAAAAATAATATAAATTCAAAATTAGCTAAAATAGAGAGCATTGATACAGACGTATTTCTAAAGTGGCTAGCCAAAATGACTTTCTAGCTATTTTAGCTAAAATTTAACTACAAAATGGCTAGCATTGCTAAAGATGCTCTTAGGTTAATTAGTAAAGGAAAGTAAAATATGGAAAATCATTTGTTTCAAATGTTTCACATGATCGACTTCTTTCTCATGACTTAGATGGTCAATTATAGGATTTGAATTGAGTTTAATCATATGGAATTGGTTTTGATCTTTGTTTCACATTTCATCCTTGTATATATGTTTTATATTTTCTATATTTCATTTAATTTTAATTTTCAATTTTATAAATCTTAAAACCACCTTATTTGTGTTTACTTGTATATATTTATATTCTTTATTTTATTTTTGTAAATAATACTTTATTATTTTAATTCTTTATTTGTTTACACAATTGTATATATTTATATTCTTTATTTTATTTTTGTAAATAATACTTTTCTATTTGTTTACACAATTACAGGTGTACCATCAATCCTCGGTTAGAACGATCTCTACTTATTCTATACTAACGATGACATTTTACAGGGTTAAATTACGCGCTCATTTTGTGCGTGTCAATTTTTGGCACCGTTGCCAAGGATTGACACTCATTTTGAGCGTGTCAATTTTGACGCCGTTGCCGGGGATTGACACTCATTTCGAGCGTGTTAATTTTTGGGGCCGTTGCCGGGGATTGACACTCATATCGAGCTTGTCAATTTTTGGCTCCTTTGCCGGGGATTGACGCTCAATTTGTGCGTGTCAGCAAACAGATGACACCGTTAGAGATTTTTGACCGAAGTATCACTTCGATGTCAAAATACGTCTTTAGGTATCACATTGATACTTTTGAGAGTTCGGGTATCAAATTGGCCTTGGCAGCATAGTTTGGGGATGGTAGTTGAAGAATTAACAAAAAAAGGATAAAAGTCGATTTTGCCCTTTTTTTTTTTACCCACGTGCTTGCCACGTCAGCAAACAAACGGCGCCGTCAGAAATTTTGGACGGAAGTATCACGTTGATGCCAATTTAGGTCTTTAGGTATCACATTGATACTTTTGAGAGTTCGGGTATCAAATTGGCCTTGGCAAAATAGTTTGGGGACGGTAACTGAATTTTTCTCTAAAATGAACCATACTACAGGGAAATGGATGCCACACAACTCGGGGATCTATAATCTAAGCAGAGTTATAAGCAAGTCTGGGGGCGAGGGAGCCCCTGATGGATTTCAAACAAAAAGTTACAACCACCCCAACCTGAAAATCTTAAGAGTGCTGAGCCACCTTGACTTCTAGTTCAGATTAGTTCTTGTAGAAGAACACTACATTATTGAAACACCTATAATTGTTTTCCCCCAAGAGAACATTACAGGAACAACTATCATTTCACATAAAAAAGACCACCTTGACTTTTAGTCCAGTAATGTCCTTGCACCCATTCTGGGATAAAAAGAGCATCTCCTTCCCTACCAGCAGGTTCGGATTTTGTTACTCCCAGTAAACAGAGTCGTAAAGATAGTCCTGGATGTAACAATTTTGTGCACTGTACACAAAGTTCCTCCCACTGCAGCATATTAAACATAAAAGTCTAACAACCTAAAATATGTACATATTGAGTAAATATTAACTCGACACGGAGTTGTAAACTCAGTTTATCTAGTATTGTAGCAAGAATTTGTAACTAATTAGGGCATTTGCAAGTAAAATTTTGTTCGACGGAGTTGTCTTAGTTTACTCACTTCAATAGGGACCTAAAGTTGTATTAAAAGAACTAAAAGAGCCGCCCACACCCCACCATAATAACTTAATAAGAGTGAATGCCAAGCTAACACACTAGTCCAACCTCGCAGTGGCCCCACGCTTTGGCTCACACTAGTTTGCTGAAATTGGGTCACAGTGTAAATTTGAAAATCATAGGGGAGTAAATCATCAAGACTAAAAATAACTTGACTAGATTCTTAATTATCAGAAAAGGGCTTAATAGAAATTTTACTGCTGTCATTAGTTTGTTAACTTGTTGAGGATTTGTTCAGAGAAACCAGAAGCCCAGTTTCTTGTTGTTGTCTTCAAATCGATGGGAGAAACCAGAAAGGACTCTCCTTTCCATCACCACCCTACGTCACCATTTACAATGGACTCCGGTGAGCTACCAATTTTTACTGCTATTATTATTGTTAAAGTATTCCTTACTGTTTTTTATTTCACCTGTTCTTGACTGTCAGCTTCAGTTTCTTGCTTTTGATTCGAAACCGATAGGGTTAAATAACTTAGGAAACAATAGAAAGGTCAAAACTTTAGAGCTTTTTGTTTATTGGGTACTGAAATTTTTCTTCTTATGAATGGTTTATTTTGTTGCAATTAACAGAATTTTCAATTTGAGTAATTTGATTCTGGAATGAGAGGAATTGGTGGGATTGTTTGTGCCTTGGACTCTGTTTCTGGAGTTGGGACTGTGAAAATGTGAAGGTGAAATGCTTGTTATAACCTTTGAATTTTGTGAAACTTCACACCTGAAAAGAGTGCATACCCATTTAATGTTTTCCCAGCAAGTATTCCATCCACATGGTTATGTCGAATGTGGACTCAACCAACCCACCAGTGGTTCCTCCATTTGCAGGGCCATGCCCCCCCCGGGATGCTTCTCAATCGATTAGTGAAATGACAATAACTTTAGTGTGTTATCCATACTTCCATAAAACTCAACACTTATTGGGTTGGTACATTTGACATCCACTAATTGATAGTCCACCATATTCCATTGAATCATTGAGCTTGAGCTTGTGGTTTTGGTGAATCGCCTTCACTCTCCTGGTTCAGCTGAGGGAATTGCATAGTCAAGAGGAACTAAGTGCTGGTGATTAAAGTGTGGGGACAGTTATTGGGTAATGGGCCTATGGCATTTTGACCTAAAAACATTGATTAAGTGAAGAAGGACTAGGGACCTCTACTACCCCATTAAGGATCATAGCATTTGACATTGCATTTAGCCATGTATTCTTTTTTGAGAAACTATATGTTAATCACTTAGAGCTTATGGCAACATTAAGCAACTTAATTTGGACCAAAAAAATGTTTGCTTCTCTATTTTTTATGTGTTTCTGTTTTGTAGTGTACGTAGTTGTTGTTTCTGAGATAATAAGGATTCATGTTTGGTGGATTATGAAGTTTAATAAACCTAGTGATAGGATATGCTACTAGTTATATGATAGGCAGAGAATGCCATCATTCTATGAACAACTGCTCTTTTGGTATCAATGGATATTTCTGTTTTGGATTATTATCAAGCTTAATACTTTTCTGACCTTATCACGCTTTTTAGAAGTTAGTTGGAGCAATAATACCAAGATAGATGATATCCAGCTACGACATTGCATTTTATAAGGTTGGAAAAGTGTCCTATTGTTCTGGAGACGACATTTTTGAATTTTCAGAAGTGCGAGTCTTCCATACCAAGTCAATCACTTGTAGTCTTTCTTGGTTGCGTTTTTTATTCGATTATTCCAGTTGATCCTACTATGAGAACAATAGGTTCAGATTTGTGTCATTTAACAGAACCTTCTATTTGTTCACACACCTTTTGGTTGTACATGTCCTTTTCTCTGTATTTATCCTTTGCCACTATTAATTAAGTTGCTTCTTGTCTCTCTTTGTGGCACTTTTTTCTTTGGTTTGAAATTATCGGTAGTTTGGGATGTTAACTTATTAATAGCATCTTGCAAATCTTATTTGTGAGTCTGTTATATCCTAAAGAAAAGAGCAAGGTTGACCGTTGACGTACATAATATCATAAAACGGGTCAGCATGAAAATTCTAAAAATAAAATGAAAAGATTGATTAAAAAAACTTACAAGTTACAACATGAGCATATCGGTACCCTCGTTTGTTTAAAGGTCATATACCGTAATCAGGTCAGTTGACCCCAATAACCCTTTCTTCTATCCCATTACTTTTCAGTGAAGATGCAACTTTAACCATGATGTTTCTCGAGTTTTTCTTCAAGAGAAGGGGGCAAGATGTTTGATGAAATCTCTCAAAGAGGGTGTTTCATTGTCTCTTCAATTTTTATCAGGGGTGGAGGTGCAATGTCTTTGAAGTTTGAGAGGCATTTCAAAGGTCAATGACTGGCAAGAGATGCCTGTAGAGACGCCCTCATAGTGACACACATACTTAAACTCTTGGCTCTTGGCAGCTTGTTTTTGTCAAAGTAAATAAATGTCAGGAAAAGTCAAGAGTTCATCTTGGAACTCCCTCTACACATCCACTTCTATAAATTGCTACCTGGGTGATACATCTGTATCCCAAGTTATAATTGCTCAACCATATTGGTGCAGCAAATGGAAGTGGCTTTTACTGTATGGCTGCTTCTGTTGCTTATTTCCTCATTGTTTCTGGCCCCAATTTCTGTCTTTTCCCAGACTGATTATAAAGTAGCAGTGGGTGATTCCCTCTCTGCAACTTCAGGTCACAACTCCTCATGGCTTTCTCCTTCTGGTGATTTTGCCTTTGGATTTCGCCAACTTGAAAACAGTGAGTATTTCTTGCTTTCTATATGGTTTGCCAAGATACCAGACAGAACCATAGTTTGGTATGCAAATGGAGATAGGCCTGCACCTAAGGGATCAATTGTGAACTTGACTTCCAGCAGTGGATTAGTGCTTACAACTCCTCAGGGTGAACAGCTATGGAAATCTGATCTAACCATTGCTGGCTTTGTTGCTCATGGGGTTATGAATGATAAAGGTAACTTTGTTCTGGAAGATGAGAAGTCAGAAAAGTTATGGGAGACATTCAAGAATCCTACTGATACCATGTTGCCTGGGCAAATATTAGAAAGAGGAGGGAGACTTTCTTCTCGACAATCAGAGACTAACTATGCAAGAGGACACTTTCAGATAGATTTTCAAGAAGATGGGAATCTTGTGTTTAGTGCCAAAAAACCTTTTTATTCGACTGCAACTACTAAGGGGACTGTTCCAGGTAGTGAAGGTAAACAACTGGTTTTCAATGAGTCAGGCAACTTCTATATTCTGCGAGTGAATGGTGGAAGATTCACTTTCACAGCAGAGGAACGCCTAGCAAGGGACTACTATCTCCGGTCAACTCTCAACTTTGATGGAGTTTTGGCTCAATATTTTCTCCCAAAGTCTTTTGTTGACACTGTAAGCTGGAAACCTCTTTGGTCAGAACCAGATAACATTTGCCAGAAAGTTGATTCAGGTGCGGGTGTATGTGGGTACAACAGTATCTGCACTCTGAAAACAGATCAAAGGCCAACCTGTAAATGCCCAAGAGGATACTCTTTGCTTGATCCAAATGACCCGTACGGGAGCTGCAATCCAAATTTCAGACATGGCTGTGAAGATGACCTAGTTTTTCAAAAGATCAATATGAGATTCAGGTGCTACCACCAATACTGATTGGCTTACCCCCGTTATGAGCT
Source organism: Rosa lucieae (assembly GCA_024704745.1). NCBI lineage: Eukaryota > Viridiplantae > Streptophyta > Magnoliopsida > Rosales > Rosaceae > Rosa > Rosa lucieae. Next base: position 28,907 of record JANPXK010001107.1, read on the forward strand.
GTTAAATGCTTCTACTGCAGACAAATGCAGTCAATATTGCAAGCAAGATTGTTTGTGTGATGTTGCTATCTACCACAATGAAACCTGTTGGAAAAAGAATTACCCTCCTCATATGGGAGAGAAGACAGTAGTCTGAATGCAAAGACCTTCATCAAATTCAGGATGGATAATTCAACTCTACCGGTTCCACCTTGTCGACCCACATACAATGGAGCAGCCTGAAACCTGTTTGGTTTTTGTTGCAGGCAAAGATTGACAGACAGTGTTAGCATTTTGTGTTGTTTTTTTTTTTTTTTTTTCTGTAATTTTGTTCTGTGATCACTTGGATTTTGTTTGCCCTTGATCATAAGAGATCGTTATGATTTCGTTAGAAATAATGAGGTGTGATTAGAAAACATAAAACTGTTGACCTCATCAATCCTTTATGAGTGAAAAAATAATAAGTTCCTTTTCTTATTTTCCCCAAGCGGGTTAGATACTTGCACTACAATTTTGTAATGTCGCATGTAGACACAATAGCAATGCCCTATCATTACTGGAGGCCAATAGAGGTCAAAAGCTTCAATGCTCACTTACCTCATCTAATGCTTGACATTTTGAGGAGCATTGATGCTCTAGAACATCGAAGAAATTTCTCATGATACAACCTCCCTCAGATGAGGAGTCCTACTAGTCGTTGACGTGATACTCTTTTTCCTATGTTGGAACTTATGAAAATTGAAGTCAACATAATCTCTTTTCTTTACCATCATCTGTTAAAATGTTGCTAACAACTTGTACACTCGATTACATGATTTGCATCAGTTTTGTAGCTAAACATATCCATAAACTGTCGCTAACTTTGTTTTGTTAAACTACAAAACTTGTACACTCGATTATATGATTTACATCCATTTTGTAGCTAAACATATCCCTAAATGATTTTTAAAAAAGGTCATTTCTAATGCTTTCTCCAAACAAAAAAAAAAACAAAAAAAAAAGATAAAAACGTCCGTACGAGAGGAAAGATAACGATCCTAACTTTCTTGGCCAAAAATTGCTGGGATTTTAAATTCCTCACCAATCCAGCCCCAATGCTTAACCCCAATTCATTTATTCATCATCAACCACTTCAATCCCGACTATAAACAGACACATAAATAGAAAATTGCAGATGATGACAAGAAAAAAAAAAAAAGCATACAACCCTAACTTTCTTGCATCTATACTATTCCAAACTAGTAAAGGGAAAGAGGAAAGATAACGTTTTAGAAAGGCGTACCATTTTACCTAAATAAACTGATTGCTCCCCTGCCACACGAACATATCTACACATTTGGGCCATAGTTTGGAATCTTATGGAGAATCAAATCGTCTTTCTCTGATATATCAGTAATCGGAGAATCTCTGAGTGAAGATTGAAATTAGTTAGTGTCTAGATATATACTAGATATATATATATATATATAGCTCGAAGTTCACACTTTAATTTCAAAGCGGACCTCCGCTCTGGATTGGATCTGTATACAGATTTTATCTAGAGCGGAGTTCCGCTCAGAAATTAAAGTGTGAACTTCGAGTTTTGGGTCGCTTTTCGGTCGCATATCCACATCTCGACCGTTAAGTTTTTAAGTACTAGTGTATAGATCATCTTTACAAATTTTCAGCTAAAATGATGATCGTTAAGGTATCTAACTCGCTTAAACCAATGGACAGACTGAATCTGTCAACCTGAACCGTACTAGTTTTAAGGCAGTAATCCATCAATTTTGCTGAAAATTTGCAGAGATGATCTATACACTAGTACCTAAAAACTGAACGGTCGAGATGTGGATGTGCGACCGAAAAGTGACCCAAAACTCGAAGTTCACACTTTAATTTCAGAGCGGACCTCCTCTCTGGATAGAATCTATATATATATTTATATATTTACTATATACTAAAGATGAGTTCACTGTTGTAGAGTGTTCACTCGGGTTTGAAATGATAATTTTGTCCTCTCTCTTTTCCTGAAGTTACATCCCTGCCATTCAGTCTAGGTTAAAAGCCACCGACTGCAGCTCAAGATATTTTCTCACCCTCTCTCTCACTAAGTAATAATTTACTGGGCACCGCAAATTATTGGTGTAATGGAATTAGTAACCCACTGTTATAAATTACTGGTGGAGGCAACCACTAAACAACCCATGTGAAGAAGTGGAGAAGGCACTGCAACCCCTGCTAAAACAAGTTCAAAAGATTTAAAACAAACAAGTGACTTCATTGGAAAAAAAATGAAAAAGAAAAGAGATCTTCAGATTATCAACCAAATAAACAGATAGTGAGCCAACAGAACAGAAAACAGTATGTCAATTATGTCACAACTTAAAGAGCCGGTTGGTGTTGATACTCAGTACATAGTGGTTGACTGCTATTATTTGTCAAGTCGTTCAAGTCTATGTAACAATTTGATGATTTTAAGAATCCAATTGTTTTCCTTCAAAAATAAAAAAAAGTGGTTTTGTTTTTGTTTTTGCTTTTTGTTTATGTTTTAATAAATGGAGACCAAAGGCCAACAATCAGGACAATTACATTACAAAAACTTCCCAAGTTAGGACTGTCACTCAAATAAGCTAACGTAGCTTGAGACTTAGAGTAATATATGGAGGAGGTTGTTCCATGTATTGCACACCAAGATCACCATCAAGGCAGCATTTAAATAAGATATCAGCGCACGTTACACTATATGAATGAGGCGTGCCGATGAAGATGAGCTGATAAATCATCAACACCCTGCTGCATCAGATGAACAAGGACTTCAGAGTCACACTCGATAGCTAAGCGCTCAATTTTGAGCATCATGGCCATTTTAAAACCAAGTAGGAGCCACAGGCTTTGGCATCAAGCTAGAGATATCCTAGCATTGTACCAACCGGGACAAGGCTTTGACCATTTTATAGGGACATATGGACTCTGCCTTCTCAATAGCATCATAGCCCCAAGTATTATGTGTTGAGAATGTGATAAAATATAACTCTCACATTGGAAAAATATAACTTTGCTTATGGGTTTATAAGGATTTGGGTCATTTCATCCATTGTTAATTGGTTTTGGATGTGTACCTCAGATTACTTTATCATGGTATCAGAGCGGGTTACCCACCTGTTTGGTTTCAGCGATGGCCACACGTGCTCACCGTCACCCAATATAATTTTTCCACGTGTATGGCTTGAGAAATCGCCACATGTGCCGGGGCGTATTGAGAATGTGATAAAATATAACTCCCACATTGGAAAGTTTTGCTTATGGATTTATAAGGATTTTAGCCACTGCTAATTGGTTTTGGATGTGAACCCCAGATTGCTTTATCATTATGCCAATCAACAACATTTTCACTAGCGGGCTGCATGGGAAACTAATAAAAGTTCTCATTAAAAATGGTCCTATTTCTCCACTTCCACAAATACCAGCAAGTGAAGAAAAATATAGCGCACCACAGTACACCTCCCTGATAACTATCAATCTATCATTAAAAAAGGCAGGCTGCATGGGAAACTAATAAAAGTTCTCATTAAAAATGGTCATATTTCTCCACTTCCACAAATACCAGCAAGTGAAAGAAAATATAGCGCACCACAGTACACCTCCCTGATAACTATCAATCTATCATTAAAAAAGGCATCGGCACACAGCCATCCATTCCAATCCAACCAGAATAGACAACCCGCTTCCAAACCATAGTAGCATGAGAGCAATCTCTCAGCAGGTGAAGTAAAGATTGTGTTGTCCACATATAGGAAAAGTAGAGATTTTGGTACTCTATACACACACACACACACACACACACACACACACACACATACAAGGGCCTTCTATTGAGGGATCCATTTTTTTGGTCTTTTTTAGGGATAGGATATTTGACCAACTTTTCGATCATATTTTGATATCTCAACCGTTCAGTTTTTAGGTCCTAATGTGTAGATGACCTCTGCAAATTTTCATCGGTGATCGTTAAGGTATCGAACTAGATTAAATCAATGGACGAACCGAATCTGTCTAACCTGAACCGTTCATGCATATAATTGTAAATCGTAGTTTTGAATGCCTTAACGAAATTTGGCTGAAAATTTGCAGAGGTCATCTACACATTAGGACCTAAAAACTGACTGGTTGAGATTGAAAAATGTAATCGAAAAGTTGGTCTAATGTCCTATCCCTAGAAAAGACCAAAAAATGGGTCCCTTAGTAGAAGGGCTATATATATATATATATATATATATAGAGAGAGAGAGAGAGAGAGAGAGAGAGAGAGAGAGAGAGAGAGAGAGAGAGAGAGAGAGAGAGAGAGAGAGAGAGAGAGAGAGAGAGAATTTTGTGATTTCAAATTGGGGATAATGGGATAGGATTAAGGGAGGATTAAAGAAAATAGATGAATGGACGAGAGTACCTTTGCAAATTTGAATTTAGAAATCCTCGAGCTAAAGGCTCCAGGTACCGTTATAATATTTCTGAAACTTTAAGTACAAAATTTTAGAATAGCCAAAAAGCAGAAGTACTATACGGACAATTTTCTATAAAAAAAAAAAAAAAAAAAGGAAAGGGTCTCTGTTTAAGTTTTGGCCATTTTAAAGTCCTTTTCTGATAAAAATGTAATAAATTAAAAAATTAACAAATTACATATAAGTTATTGACAAAAATGACTTAACAAATACATCATTTAAACATTGAATTAAACATAGAATGACTAAATCTTACAAATAAAGACAATCTATTCTACACTTGCCACATGTCATGAGTTAATTTAATTTTTTACCCTTAACTACTTCTTTTGACTTCTAGTCCCTTTATAAGAATTAAATTTTACAAATAAGAACAATCTGCTCTGCACTTGCCACATGTCATGAATTAATTTACTTTTTTACCCTTGACTACTTCTTTTGACTTCTTTTTTTTATGTTACTTTTTTTTTTTGTGAGAATAATCCATTTTTGTTACTTTTTTGTGTGTGTGACAATAATCCCTTTGTGTCACTTTTTTTCTTGAGAATAATCTTTTTATGTTACTTCTCAAAAGCAAAAAAAAAAAAAAAAAAAAACTCTTCCTTTTACACGTTGCTAAGAGAGAGAATATCAGAGCTCTTCATCAAGCTTCTTATTCTTATGTATTGCTAAACATGTCCTTGGTTCAGTAGCAAGAGCAGCAACAGTAGTAGTATCAAGAGCAGCAACGGCAGCAGTATCAGGAGCAGCAGTATCAGGAGCAGCAACAGTAGCAATGACCGTAGCAGGAGCAGTAGTAGTAACAGTAGCAGGAGCAATTAGACCTGTCAATCCATGAATGACAGATCAATTCAATTTGAACACTAGCAAATCATATCTTTGACAGCCGATCATATCATTGAGTCAAATTGCAAATCATATCACTGAATAGTAGCAGATCATATCATTGATAGTAGCTGATCATATCACTGAACCAAATAGAAGATCATATTACTGAACATTAGTAGAGCATATCATTGACATAAACTATAAACTATATAGTAGCATATAAATTCAATTTGAATAGTAGCAGATCAATAATAGCTCTTATGATAGTTAGAAAGACTGAAACTTTCTACCATTTGCAATAGAGAAAAAGTGAGATGTTAAATAAGATTGGAAAGAAGTTGATGACGATTTACAAGAAACTTGAGGGTCATTTTCAAGTAGTTATGTGGTACTAGAACTTAAAAAGTTTACATACCTATCTTAAAATGCATTACTTTGTTCTCGTACGTCTTTTATTAACAAAATGAATCTGGATAACATAACGGTTCAAATTAGTTTGGTTTGAACCTCAAACTAGTAGCAAAACCAAAACAAACCAATCCTGTTTTACAGTAGCAGTAGAAGCAGTGAAAAGAAGAAATGCTAAAGCAAAGGGGCAGTTTTTCAAAATATATTGTGATTTTTATAGTTCAATAAAATAAACAATGACATAATGGAGATATCAAGTAGAACGGATTTTTATGACAAACTGATTTAAAGTCATATTCAAAGCTACAAAGGTGAGGCTAGAAAGAATAAAACCAAGGTTATATTAGAGGTTTGCAGCAGCACATGAAGAGAAAAAGAACGCTCTGCATAACTATTATATTAGCAGCTCCATAACTACTTTCGAAATCTTCTTATATAAATTCTGACTCAATTGAGGATCACCTAATCCGACCATATAAGTTATAGTTTTCTCATCCTTTCTATTGAAGAATCTCACAATGAAATAGCAATAGCAACGCAATAACAATCCATATAGAACATTCAAAAAGCAAGGACTCAGTTTTATAGCTTCATATACTATAGCATGGGAGCATGTATAAGTTAACAAGCTTCAAAAAGCAGTATACCACAAATGGAATGAATTGAAGTGAGATGCATCCCTCTAATAAGTTGTATCAAATAAAACTTTACAGCATGACAATAAAGTAATCGGCTTTTGCCTTCGTAAGTGAACCAATCATAGGTGTTGATTTTTGTCTGAGTTAACCAATTCATTGTCCTCGATTCATTAACCCACTATTCAAACACACTAAATCTGAGCATTAAAACAAAAAAATGCATAACCTTTCAAACAAATAAACTGCACAGCAGACAAAGCAAAATGCAGCAGTAACTGAATAATAATCATAAACATAAACTTGTTCTAAAAGAGGTTGCCCACTTCATAAATCACACTTTCACAGATAACCAACACCATTCCACGAAACTTAAAACATAAACTTGGAGATTTATGGCAGGGAACAAAGTAATTGGTTCAACTGGACACTACTTCGACAGTAAAGGATACCCGATAAATAGCACAACCAGTACAGAACCCCTCATTCCAGAATCCAGATTAATATCTAATTGCAAACCTCATCGACAACAAAACCAAAACTGTTATGATTCTCCATTAAATAATTCCCATTATTGCTAGGACTATTGCTTTTTTGACTTAGTGGCCTTGCATCATGTCGCTCCATTTTGTAATTGTCAATCAGGTATCTTTTGTAGACATGCACATGTGCAGCACATGGCTAGTTCAGATAGGGTTTGTTGTCTAAGGGTCCCTTTATGTCTTGATCTTTGACAAGTGTCAAGATCTGCTGGCTTTAATTTCAGTATAAGTTTGTAAACGTTGAGGAGCAGCCATCTATGAACAATTATCATTTTTAATTTCCTGTCTCTCTTGCATTCGTTTTCTTGAGTTTCTGGGTAGGAGCTACTCTCCTATCAACTGGTATCAGAGCTCTCGATCTGAGGGCGATGGTGAAACAAAAGGGAGGTGGAGCTCATCCACCAGGTTCGGGTGAACTCACCAACGTGGAATTCGATTTGCAGGTCCATAAGGATGAAACTACTGCTAGGATTAATGCCCTGCAAGAGACTTTAAGTGAATACCAAGACTCTCTCTCTTCATTTCGAACTGAAATGTTGGAGGAGCTGAGATCTTTGAGGGATCGACCTAGCCACCCCACTCCAGACCCAGATCCAGATCTGCAAGCGCTTAAGTTTGGCTCCCTTCCTCCAAACTCGGGCTCACCAGCTATGATGGCTAGACTAGAGTCTGCCTCCTCCACTAGAGGTGTCTCCTCGGCTACCCACATAGTGGCTGCAAGTGGTAGTATTTCTCAACCCCAGCATAGCCTGCCTCGAAGTTTAGCTCACAATGAAGTGATTCTTGGTTTTGCTAGTGAGTTTGAAAATGAAAGGGCACCAGCAACCACTAGCATGAATAGCAGTAATGCTTCAGGGATAGTAACATCATCTATCCACAGTGCTAACGTCACTCGAGGTGAACCCAGCTTGAGTAAATCTCAACCCCAGGAGCAGCATAATCAGACTCATTATTATCAGCATACTGGTTTTGGAACACAACCCTTTAACGCCTTTGGAGGTCCTTACTTCGGACCTGGAGGTGGTCAGATGGGACCAGAACCCTTCACTATGAGCTACTCAGGACCCTATTCCCACTCTCCCGTTAACTTCCCCAACATACCACCTCAGACAACTCTACCTTTCGCTGTTCCTTACTATCAAGGTATTCAAAACTGCACACCAGTAAACTCTCAAGCATATTTTTTCCCAGCTCATGCTCAACCTACGTTTGCTACTACCACTACACACACTCCACTATTCAATAATGCCTCAACGCCCCAACAGAACTTTGTGCCCTTATAACAATACCCTATGTACCCTCAGTTTCAACATGTGCAGCATCAACATTATCCGGTCAATGACCCTAATTTGCCAACTATGAAGCAAATGAAGCTGGAATTTAGTGTGTTTAGTGGTGGAGATCCAGTTGAGTGGCTCAACAAGGTAGAGCAATATTTTGATTTTTATCAAATCCCGGAGGACAGGAAATTAGCTCTAGCCACCATGCACTTATCTGATAGGGCTGCGGATAGATGGTACATGTTCAAAACTGAGTTTCCAAACACTTGGATGGGACTATCTGACCTTCTCATGAGGGAGTTTAGTGGGCATAATGTGGTGGATTATCAAGCAGCCTTGGCTAGGATGTCTCAAGTAGGATCTGTGGAACAATATATGGACCAGTTTACAAAATTATCCAGAAGGGCCCCCGGATTTTCTCAACAGGTGCTTCTCTCTTGTTTCATAGGTGGATTGAAGGATACCATCAGGGCGGATGTTAAAGCTCAAAAGCCTAGGACTTTGTACGAGGCTTGTGAGCTAGCCAAGGTATATGAGGAAAGAGAACTGAATCTTAGAAGCCACTCTAGAGGAATGTTTGTGCACAAAGCTTCTCAGGCCATTCCTAGACTAGGAAACACGCATACTGGACCAGTTGGTCAATTAAGAAATCATCCTCCTGCAGTACAAAATAGACCCCCACCTCCTCCAGTTGCAGCCAACCCAGCTGGAGGGCACAGGAGGTTAACTCAAGCATAATATCAGGAAAGAAGAGCCAGAAACCAATGTTTCTTTTGTGATGAAATCTTTAGGCCTGGTCACAATTGTAGGAGGGGCCAGGCTATGATGATCATGGAGGTTATGCAGGAAGAAGTGGTTGTACAAGACCCTAATAATCTTAATGAGGGTGAAGTGGGTCAACCACCCTTAGTGGAAGACAATGATGACCAAGAGCAGGAATTGCAATTACAAATGCTGGGGGACCCTAACAACAGCACTATGCAACTAAAGGGGTTATGTCTTAAGAAGAAGGTGCACGTACTAGTGGATTCTGGTGCATCACATAATTTCATACATCCCACTTTGCTAAAAAAATATCCCTGCTGTTGTCAAGCACATCAAACCACTTAGGGTCAGATTAGCAAGTGGGGACATATTGCAAACTAGGAGACAGGTTACTATACAAATACAGCTACAAGGCTACAGTTGTAAAGCAGACTATTATGTGCTCCCTATATCAGGGTGTGAGGTGATTTTAGGAGCTGCGTGGCTAAAAACTCTTGGGGATATAGTATGGAATTTTGAGCTCATGAGGATGAAATTTAACAGTGATGGGAAGCAACATGTACTTCAAGGGGAGACCAATACACAAGCATCAGTAGTGAGCTGTAAATCAATGACTAGACTGCTAAGAAAAGAAAGAGAAGCAGTATTGGTTCAACTCCAAGCTATTCACCAAGACAATCACAAACAGAGTGTGCAGCCAGAAATTCAGGATCTCGTTCACAAGTATTCTGAAGTGTTTGAAAATCCTACTCATCTTCCTCCTGCTAGATGGCATGACCACAAAATTGAATTATTTCCAAACACTGCTGCTATCAATGTCAGACCATACAGGTACCCCCACTCTCAGAAGGAAGAGATAGAGAAAATCATCAATGAATTGCTAGACAATGGAATCATAAGACCTAGTGTCAGTCCTTTCTCTTCTCCTGTATTATTGGTTAAGAAAAAAGATGGCACATGGAGATTATGTGTGGATTATAGAGCTTTGAATGCTGCAACTGTGAAAGATAAATACCCCATTCCTGTAGTAGATGAGTTGTTGGATGAAGTACATGGAGCAACTATATTCACCAAGTTGGACTTAAGGTCAGGGTACCATCAAATAAGAATGGATGAGAGAGACATTGGTAAAACAGCTTTCAGGACTCACTCTGGACATTATGAGTTTCTAGTGATGCCATTTGGTCTGACCAATGCCCCATCCACTTTCCAATCAGTCATGAATGAAGTGTTAAGAGACTTCCTCAGAAAGTTTGCTTTAGTCTTCTTTGATGACATATTAGTCTACAGCCAAACCTTGGAGGACCATTTGAAGCATTTAGAGTTGGTTTTTGAAAGATTACAACAACACTCATTGAAGGTCAAAGAAAGTAAGTGCAGTTTTGGGGCCCCAAAAGTTGAATACCTGGGACATGTGATCAGTGCAGCAAGGGTAGCAGTGGATCCCACCAAAATTGAGTGCATCCAACAATGGCCACAACCAAAGACCTTGAAGGAATTAAGGGGGTTCCTTGGACTAGCAGGTTATTACAGAAAGTATGTCAAGAGTTTTGGGATTATTGCTAAACCCTTGACTGATATGCTAAAAAAAGATGGGTTTCATTGGACTGAACCAGCTATAGTTGCTTTTGAAAAATTAAAGCAAGCCCTCATCAGTACACCCGTCCTTGCAACTCCAGATTTCTCAAAAGAATTTGTAATTGAATGTGATGCTTCAGATTTGGGAATTGGTGCTGTGTTGTCACAAGATGGCCATCCCATTGCATATATGAGTAAGGCTCTAGCTCAAAGGCATTTGGCACTTTCAGTTTATGACAAAGAGATGTTAGCTGTGGTAGCTGCTGTTCAACATTGGAGACCCTACATTCTAGGGCATCATTTCAAAATTCTCACAGATCACAGGACCATTGAACATTTTTTGAATCAAAAGATCACTACACCAGCTCAGCAGAAATGGCTTTTGAAGCTGTTAGGCTATGATTATAGCATACAATACAAGGCAGGGAAGAATAATGCAGCCCCTGATGCCCTTTCTAGGGGAGCTAGTCTAGCTTTACTGTCGGGAATGTCCAAACCGGTTCATGACTATGTGGCTGAGATACAAAAATCTTGTGAAGCAGATCCTGAAGTCCAGAACATTGTGCTAGCACTGCAACAAGATCCTACGAGTAAAAAAAATTTCTCTTTGAACCACTCTCAACTATTTTACAAGACTAGAATGTTTGTGCCTTCAACTGATGGGTGGAGGAGCAAAATAATAGCTGAGTTCCATGAAGGGTTGCTGGGAGGTCATGCAGGAAGGTCTAGGACACATAAGAGAATACTAAGGAGTTTTGCTTGGCCGGGTATACACCAAGATATCAAAAGGTTTGTATCTGCTTGTGAAGTTTGCCAAAGAAACCATTATGAGGCAATCAAACCCCCTGGACTATTACAACCTCTTTCCATCCCTGACAAGGCTTGGAGCAGCATATCCATGGATTTTGATGCCCTGCCAAAATCTGAAGGTAAAACTGCTATTTGGGTAGTTGTTGATAAACTAACCAAGTATGCTCATTTTATTCCACTCATCCTTATACTGCAGCATCATTAGCCAAAGTCTTTGTACAGGAAGTATTTAAATTACATGGCATGCCTGATAATATCATATCTGATAGAGATCCTATATTCTTGAGCACGTTTTGGGAGTCTTTCTTTAAGTTGCAGGGCACCAAGCTAAGCAAATCATCTGCCTACCATCCTCAGTCTGATGGTCAAACAGAGAATTTAAACAGAACTCTGGAGCAATATTTAAGATGTGTGACTGGTGAGAAACCAAATCAATGGGTCCAAGTTCTCCCATGGGCAGAATGGTGGTACAATACTTCACATCATTCTGCCATTGAAATGACCCCCTTTGAGGCACTTTATGGATACCCTCCTCCAGCTATCAGCCCCTATCTACCAGGATCCACAGCTGTGGCACATGTGGACCAACAGCTAAGGGATAGAGATGAACTGTTACAACTACTCAAGAAAAACTTGAAGAAGGCTCAAGCCAGGATGAAGGGGTTTTATGATAAAAAGCATTCAGAAAGGACATTTGAGAGTGGGGACTATGTCTATCTCAAACTACAGCCCTACAAGCAACACTCTTTGCAGAAGAACTCTTTTCACAAACTTTCAGCAAGAAGTTGGGAAATGCTGTGCAAGTTGCAACTCAATTACCACACATCTGTGACCCTACCAACATCAAATGGGAACCAGCTGCGGTTTTGGAAACCAGAATGGTTAAAAGGAGAGGTTCTGCAGCTGTACAATGGTTAATTCATTGGGCTGAGTCTTTACCTGAAGATGCCACATGGGAATACGCGGATGACATTATGCACAGGTTCCCTCGTTTTGATTCAGATGCCTGAAACTTGAGGACAAGTTTTTTGTGATGGTGGGAGTAATGTTATGATTCTCCATTAAATAATTCCCATTATTGCTAGGACTATTGCTTTTTTGACTTAGTGGCCTTGCATCATGTCGCTCCATTTTGTAATTGTCAATCAGGTATCTTTTGTAGACATGCACATGTGCAGCACATGGCTAGTTCAGATAGGGTTTGTTGTCTAAGGGTCCCTTTATGTCTTGATCTTTGACAAGTGTCAAGATCTGCTGGCTTTAATTTCAGTATAAGTTTGTAAACGTTGAGGAGCAGCCATCTATGAACAATTATCATTTTTAATTTCCTGTCTCTCTTGCATTCGTTTTCTTGAGTTTCTGGGTAGGAGCTACTCTCCTATCAAAAACCCAACTCAAAGAACAAAATGAAGCCAAATTGGAGTAAACATAAACAAAGGCAACAAAATTGGAGTAAGGGCTTACCTTATCGACCTCCATTGAAGCCAAATTCGAGTTGAGCACAGAATTGAATCGTAGCTGCTACTGCGTTGGGCCCCGTCGGTTGGGTTTCTGCTACGGCGAAATTGGGTTTCTGTTTTGGCGTTGGCTCCTTTGTTTGGTTTAGGTTTTCAGTTTTTGGGTATTGGATATTGGGTCAGTGGCAATGTCCGTAAATTGTGATGAAACTCGAGCATTTTTGTCATTTTTCATTAAAATTGGGAGTCAAGCTTGCATCATTTGGCTTTTGGGCTTGGGTTCATGTCCTTATTTGCATAAATTTTCTGAAAAATAAGGGCTTTGATAGGAATTTTGTTAAACAGCGATAAGCGTGGCCTGTGGCCCACCATTGTACCGATACTGTCCCATCTTAACCACCCGTTAGGTGTTGGATTTTAATCACAAAAGGCCTCGGTACAATTTGGTGAGATCCACCCACTTATAAGTTATATTTTATTTATCACTTTTCCAATGTGGGATCTTTCCTCTCCAACAAATTTCACTTGTTGGGGTTATTAAGCTTAGGAGGGTGTATTGTCACTACTACAAAAAGGTCATCAGACGACGGTGATTTTCTGTTGTGTGATGACCAAACTAACCGTGGTCTAAACGAGTGTTGTGTGATTGAAAAATCAGACAACGGTGATTTCACCGTTGTGTGATAATACTTTGCTCAACAGAATATCTGTTTCTGTTGTGTGAATTCTGTGCAAGCATGTGCCTGGGCATGGCATGCGGGGATGTGTCGTACATTCAGACAACAGAAGAAAGAATTCACTGTTGTGTGAGATTCATAACACACAACAGATATAACTCATTCTCTGTTGTCTGAGATATATAACACACAACTGATATTACTCATTCTCTGTTGTCTGAGATATATAACACACAACAGATATTACTCATTCTTTGTTGTCTGAGATTAATAACACACAACTGAAGTGAAATTATCTCCCTTGTCTGTTGATTACTCAGACAACGGAAATGATTTCATTTCTGTTGTGTGTTATGAATCTCACACAACAGAACAACTGAAGTGAAATTTTCTCCCCTGTCTGTTGATTACTCAGACAACGGAGATGATTTCATTTCTGTTGTGTGTTATAATCTCACACAATAGAACTTTGTTTTTTTTTTGTTGTTGGTTGTTAGTTCACACAACTACTCTATTTGGTTGGTTATGGTGTGAATGTTGTAATCAAATTGGGTAACAAACCAGCGACTGTTTTAGGAAAAGCCTCAATTTTGAACTCTTTTACAATCAGACAACACATTGATTTGCATTGTGTTGTAAGACTAAATATTGGACAGTAATTACCACATAAAAAGTACTCAAATCCATATCATTCCATTACCATTTTTCAAACATCCATACATTCAAGTGACTAGGTAATGTACCAAACAATAAAGCATTCCTAGCTAGCTACACATGAATCAAAAGCTGATATAATATCTTTTCGCTTCAACAAAACCTTCTTGTGCCATTTTATCAAGCAACCTGTGCACTATATATACTAGGAAAATAGCCCGCGCAATGCCGCGGGGCAAAAAGTTGTATTTCTTGTTCATTTTTTAAAAACATTGTAGTTGAATATAATTTGGTTAACAAAAATAAGTAACCGGTGTTGAAATGAATTGAAGAATAGTTTTAATAATCTGAGGTGACATTGTTGATGACTTGATTGACATTGTAAGACGCTAATTGATTGATATACATAGGCATGTTACCAACAGGCGGGAAATGGAAAAATAACTATTATGTAAAGCAACCGCGACAGCCTGAAAAGCTTTATAAGCCGGAAATGCTATATTCCTGTGATCATGGGTACCATTACATCGGTGCAACCTTGTCCTGCAAAGGCAAGCTATTCAATTAATACCAACGTGCCAATATAGATTCAACTTGTGCAACACAGTGCAATGAAACTACATCAAAGTTTTTTTATAAAAGTGCATCATTACTAAGATTTCATATAAAGGAATTTTAAACCATAAAAAAGGGCTACAATTTGTCATCAGCAACTGTCCTCAGGTCCACACTAAACAGACCAAGAGCAGTAAATTAAACACTATAAAATTCCAAAATTCTCAGTTTTCAATTGGCTATTCAGGTTTCCAAAAAAAAAAAAAAAATAGTTGACGAAAATAGAAAGGATCTGACCTTGCATCATTCGTCTCTGGTTCACTCTCCTATCGAGTACAGATAAGTTAAGAGATCAAATTTAGACCATACTATTTAAACCAGTTTATTTAGAAAGAGGACAACATTACCATGCGTTCATATGCTTAAGTTGTAATCAGTCTTTAATCAATAGTTCATGCTCCAGGGTTGTTTTTGGGTTTTTCAAAGTGCTAGAGCCAATAACCTTTGGAAACTTGTCTTCTTTAGGATCTCCATGACATCAGAATTCCTTCTTAGCTCATCACCCTCCAATCCTTCTCTCCTGAGGTTAAATGAGTGCAAATAAAGCAAAAGCTTGTATCATGCAAAGACATGCTGAGTGAAAACTGCACTGAAGATATACAGTAATTACTTGGAATCCAACATTGCTAGATGACATGCAAGTCATAGCATTATCCTTACAAACAGAACTCTTCTGAAGTATACAATAAAACATTATAACTACAAAAATAGTTTGGCTAATTTCTATTGCTGATACAAAATGATACAATGCACATTTCTTAACTACAAAAACAGTCCGGCTAATTTCCACTGCTGATACGAAATGATAGAATGCACAGTTCTTCAATAAGAATGAAAACTATCTCCTACTGCCCTCAAGCAAAAAACACTACATTCACTAAACACATAAAAGAATCAAACTTTGATGATCTAATCAAAAACCGAACTTGCCCTCAAGCAAAAACACTACGTTTACTCAACATACTCAGAGGAGCTTCAGCCACATCATTTTAAATAATAGCAGTTTCAACACACTAATGTATATAAACAAAATACAATAATGTGGCACAGCTCACAGAATTAAAATACTTCCACATTCAGTGTGAAAATTATAAGCAGATATGTCATGTTGTAGTATTCATATCATGAGTAAAAGTGGATATCAACAATTACCCAGATTTAATCGATTCCCAAAAGCCAGCTTTATATGTCTTATGAATTTTGCTTCCTGCAAACAAAAATAAGAAAAAAATTAAAACTTTTCCATTGTAGCTCACAGAAAAGGGTAATGACTAAACTCTAACACTCATTAAACTGCAAAAATGGGCAAGTATGCATACCTTTAATAAGGTTGTGGCTTAAATTCCAAGGAAACAATAACTTATTCGATACTTGACGATCCAAATCAAATGAAGCAATAGGGCACCTGCCACAAATATAAAACGAAAAGGGCATCACTTCCTTGAACCCATAGACGCACATTTTACCTCACCATCATTATCAAGTAGTTGCACCCAATGGTTCGAAAAGTGCCTACAGATACTTCCATATAATTCCTAATTGTACTTACAGAACACATTAAACACAGAGCAGAAAGCATATATCTTCACTTTACATACCACAACTTTGATGCCAACAAAACTAAGAATCAATGTCCGAAAGTCTCAGCAAGTAAAACTGCATTTAGCTCTAAATTTTACCATTGTGACTAAACAGAGACAAAGAGTTGACATTTTTCTCCTTGAATGCATTCACCCAGTTCAAATAAACATAAGGTACAGTGATAGAGTGATAGAAATTAGCAAACTGACCACACCCAAACACCAAAATTCAGTAAAAAGATTGAAGCTTTAATCATAGCAACTGATATGTACCTTGATTTCTCCAAGTTTGATTTGAAAGGTGGAAGCTTCCTCTCTCTAGGCGGAGGTTAAGTTGGACATATTGGACATATTGAGGAACAAAATCCTAGCTTTTCTTTCGAGATTTTAATTAGCAGAAAATGATATTTCCATTCCAGCTAGAATAAGGTGCCATAATAGTTGAGCCAAAGCAAAAACAACAGAATCTGGCACTGCATTTACCTTGACTTGAATCACAATTCACAACGAAAGGAAAATTAAAAGGTTAAAGTTTTAATGAAAGAGGCTGCTAGAGATGGATGAAGTTGTGAGGCTGTGAGCTAAAGCCACTAAGTCCATACAATAACAAAAAATGAAATCATAGAAGCAATCTATCAACTTCCACCAATTCCATAGATCAAACTTTGACACCAAACTTCTTTTCATCCAAGCTAATGAAATGAATCTGAAAATTTAGTTACCAAAGAGAAGAAAAGACTCAAGGATTGATTATTTCCCATTCAAATACACAAACTATACAGTAACATTTAGCTAGAGCTAAATCCACTATTTCATAGTATAATGATGGAATTTTCAGAATTTTTTAATTTGTTCTGCAAAGTCTGATGTGGCATTTGCCTTGAATCGAATCGCAACAAAAGGAAAATTAATAGCTTATAGTTTCACATATATCCACTTAGGTCTAAAAGAGGCTGCTGGAGATGAATCAAGTTATGAGCTAAAGTCAGCAAGTCCTTAGATGGCCACGAAGGGAATCAAGACCAGGCAAAGTACCTTTTCCCTTCTTCATTAGATAGAAATTCAAACCAAAAACAAAGCACTAAAAGCTGGAAAGTTAATTATAAGATTTCCTCTATCCTCTTCCATTTACTATAGCTTTCTTTCTTAGCTGGTCGAAGCATGCACCCAACAGAAAAGAAGTTTTGAAGAAGGAAGTTCATCTTTTTAATTACATTCCAGGACTTATCCATGATGGAAAAAGAAAACTGAACTGAGTTCATGAATAACCTTCTTGTGAAGGACTGTCAACATTTATTGAAATTATGCTGACCTTTAATTCCACTTTCTGCTTTAATCCTCGGCTAGTAGCTGCAATGCCTCAGACCATATTGAAGCATCAGTTGTGATTGAGCCAAATTATGCCTATCAACAACTCATTCAAATAAGCCTTAAACCTGAGTCAACAGAGAATTGGAAAACAGAAAGGAAAAAAAAAAACCAAAACCGCACAAAAACTTATACATGCACAGAGTTTGAAACCTGGGAATTCAATTAGAGCACCATTCTAGGATATCTGAAGACATGAAAAAGCATTGCAAATTAAACCACAATACCACAAAAACCAACCATCCGATTCAATAGATTAGACGTAACTGAGGAAAAAAAGAAAGAAAAGGAATTGCAAACAGAAATGACCTTAAACATATCTAAAACTTACCCATTATATTCAATGCACCAAGTAGAGTTACAAGAACTGCCGGAGCCTATACCTGCTTGATGAGTTCCAGAACACAATACAAAGGCAATTAGTTGTTCCCAAATAAATGCTAATTACGTCATTGCCAATAGGCCTTGAACTGTTCAAAGCACAAGATATTACTTTTTAAAGAAAGTATGAACTTTTTTCTCAAAGTGACATCTTGTGCTTTGAACGGTTTAAGAAAATATAAACTATCCATCAGAGAATCATATTACTATAGCCATACAATCATAATGCCAAAAGGGAGATTACACATACTGAGCATAGTTTTCTATTTAGTTGATATTACTGATTTCAGAACTTTATATAATCAGTAATTTATATATTCGAGACCTCAAACATATATAAATTCCTCATCCAACAACAACGAACAAGAACAAAACAGATAACTCTAATGCATTTGTAAATGAAAAGAAAAAGTAGTAACCTTAGCGGAATCTTGATGTAATTCTTAGTAGACTGATCAAATACAGGTGCCTCCGCGAGGACTGGTGTAACCAAGACAAGTAAACTAGACTGATCAACCAAACAATGGTACGAAGCCATAGCGCGGAATCAAATACCAACATCCTTTGGGTCTACGTTGTTAACTAGAACAAGCTCTATAAATCCAATTGTTACTGCAGTCCATAAACTGTTTCAACTATTGAATGAGCTTTAAGAAGTTGCATTCACCATTGTTTATAGGTACTTATGCACCTCTTCACTTATTTAAGTTACCATGGAAACCTAAAATATTTCATAAATAGTGTATCAAATACAGCAACTACTGAGTTAACCTTACCTGATAGTCTCAAGAGGAGCAAGAACAGCTTTGGTCATTGCCCCTGCTAAAGCCCCACAAAGGAACTCTCCAACTTCTCTTGTCCTCAAGAATCCCTAAAGCACATAAAGGCACTAGCTTTATGATACCGGCAACAAAGATAGAATGAGAGGTTTCTTTTCTCTTTTGTCCCTCCAATTTCCCAGAAATCCAAACAACAATTGAATATAAAGAAGACAACTTTTATGTCATGCCCCATTTCAGGAACCCAGAGGGAAATAGAAATCAAAAGCAGAACTAAAAAGCTCTATGCAGTAATGGGGCCTCTAATACATTTCTCAGAAACCAACAGGCCAACAAATGAACACAACAATAACTTTACCAAAAGATTGGGGGCATTTGGAATACTTACTCTGATGGGTTGGGAGAGGTCAGGGAATTGGAAGTGGCCTCGTGTGGATGAGGAACTTCAATTCCACACTGCCTGCATTCATCTTCAGCACCACAAACTCGGCATGCTGCACTGTTTCTTTAAACCAAACAAGAAAATCAAACCCTTCATATGCGACATAGGGCTCTCCATCTGCTTCAATGTAAACATTGTCCTTGTCCTTAATTCCAGCCAGCCCTGGATGATAAACGAAGGTGATTCCCGGCTTTTTGACATAAGACAATAGCACAGAAGTGTTGTGGTCAACAAAATAGACATGGAAAGCTCTGTGTGTAATCGGATAAGAAGGCAGGAACCAGTCTGTGACATTTGATTTCAGGTGCTCTGCTGCCCCAATATCGATATAGACCAACCGCTTCTTTGAGGAAACATCAATAAAATTAGGCAAATAAGTAGCCATCTTCCCATCCTCCACTAGCTTTTCCTTCACAAGAGGCTCCATTTTCTCGATCAAAGGTCTATTGTTCGTGAGGGATTGGCAGTCAGCCGGAAGGCGATACTGCTCAAATAGACCCCCATTTTCGTAACTCTTCCTGAACACAACCAGTGTGAAATTGCTGATATAATTAACATGCACGACACTGGAGCTCTTCAGCAATGAAGAAATTGGGGTAGCAGACCTAATCAGGCTATTCGGAGCTAAACCACTGCTACCAACAAGCATAGCCCCAATTCCACCTGGGCTAAGAACGCGCTCAATCTCGAGCACAAGCAGAGCAGGGACTGAAGCCTTGTCTAGATCCCTGCAGAACACGAAATCGAAAGACTTGTCCTCATAGTAAATCTCATACCCAAACTGTTTGCGCTTGAGGGAGAAGAATCGGTGTTCATAAACACCACGAGCATTGGGAAACCCCAAATCTTGCAACGCCATCACGGCAGAGGCCGATCCTTCACCGACACAGAGAGCCTTATCACCGTTCAAAAGCTGCTCGCCCATTAGCTCTCTGACCACACTGACAGTCAAGTTCACATCTTGCTTGCACTGCGCCAAATCGAAAGTACGCCAAATGGGATTCAGAAACCGGGTCTGAAAGATGAACTTGCCATGGAACAACCACGAGAGACTTGTGGCCTCGTGTGGTGCCTCTCGAATCTTGGGGGCTCGATTCTTGAGCTAAGTGTAAGGGATATGCAGTCGAGAGAGAGAGCTAAGTGTCGAGAGAGAGAGAGAGCTAAGTGTCTAGAGAGAGAGAGAGCTAAGTGTCGATGTGCAGTCGAGAGAGAGCTAAGTGTCGAGAGAGCGGCCGCATGTTTTTTTTTGTTCTTTCTTTCTTTTAGACACGATGTGGGAATCAAAACCTAGCTAAAAATTTTCTTAAGTTATTCACACAACAGAAATATATCTCACTGTCATCTGAATGTATCACTAAAAATTAAAATGTAAAATCATGGAGGGAAACATGGCGCCTTCAACATTTTTGGTTAAAATGTTTCCGCCAGTTGCATGTTCACACAACAGAAAATCTTAAATCTGTTGTATGATTATTGTAGCTTGCACTAGCCCTATCTCGGTGAAGACATTCAAGCAAGCATCCTTCAACTTTGATGCTTAGTTTTTCAATCACACAACGGCAATAATAAAACCCGTTGTCCTAGTAGCCCAAATTTCAGCTTTCAACATCCAACCAAAACTCCGAAGTGGAGGGAAATCTGCCGCTAAATTTTTAAGGCTCAGACGACGGACCATGCTTAATTCCGTTGTGCAATGTAGTTCCTATAAAAAAGTTATCACTTTGTTGGCATTCACACAACAGAATTCAACTAGCACCGTTGTATGATTAAACTGACTTCAACACACAACAGATGATTTGTGTTCCGTTGTGTGATTAGTGTTGTGTGATTAACTTTTTGTACTAGTGTGTATTTGGATTTGTGCAGATTTTTTTTAAATGACAGACTTTTTGAAAAGTCTACAGACTCTTTAAAAAGTTGATAGACTGTTATGAATTTCTTAAAACCATTGATTTTAGCAACAGACTTTTATTGATTCATGAAAACTATATACTTTATGAATGACTTCTACAGATTTCCTAAGATGTACAAAATAAAAAAATAAAAAAAAAAATAAAACAAATGCAGCCCAAATACAAAACAAAATAATAACTTGTACGTTGTCTCTTCAATGCTCCAGTATCTTCTAATAGAAATTGACTCAAATAAATGATTGTTAGTCTGTCTAGCAGTTTGTTCTCATTTCTAATCTCCCAACAACATAAATATACAATATAGATCACTTGATGTTTATGGTTAATTATTCTCATCAATTTGTTTTCGACGATTAACATATATTGTAGCAATATTGGTCAATGTCTTGATCTACAATCAATCAATTGAAATTCAATTGTTCAACATTTTTTTGAACCATAATATAAATTCAAATTAATGAGAATAATTAATTAATAAGATAAAATTTAGTATGGTTCAAGGTCTTAGGGTGAGACCACAATATTTGAGTTCTAGGGTTTCATAAATCATTTTAGTTCTATTAGGGTTCGAAATATCACAATTGAAAAAAAAAAAAAAATCACATTCAACAATTACAATGAACATGTTGGGTATCAAAAAAGGTTGATATCATAAAAGATTAGAGAAAAGACAAAAAATTACGAAGAGAGATGATGAAGGACAAACTTCTTCGTGAGAAGAGAGAAGAACTTTGATAGATTTTTTTTTTTGAAGAGGAAACTTTGATAGACTTTTTGAAATCTTTGGTCTGGAGGCTGGAAAATTATTAGAGTTTGGTATGTATAGTTAACACTACAAAGTCCATAATTATCCATGATTTTCTAATTCCATAAGTATGAATGATATTTTGAATACCTCTGTACTTTTATTCATTTTTAAAAGTCCTAATTGAATACCCCTAGATTTTGGTGGAATTCATGAAGTCTTTAAAAATCCTAATTGAATACCTCAAGACTTTCATGGACTGTTAAAAGTCTATATTGAATACACCCAGACTTTTAAATTCCATAGATTTCTTTCAAAGTTCCACTAATTCCATATACAATACACCCCCCTTAGGCTTCAAAGAAAGTTGGCCTCTTGCCCATTCTTCGTTGTTGAGAAAACGACTCTCGTTTCCATCACTCTCCGCCAGCATAGCAATCTACTCCGGTCAGCTATCAATTTTACCATTACTATTACTATTTTTAAATTAATCTTTACTGTTCTTTTGTTTTTACCTGTTCTTCATTCTATTTTTAAATTACTCTTACTGTTTTTGTTTTTACCTGTTCCTCATTCTCAACTTCATATTCTTGAAAGACAACTACTTTTGAGGTTCTTGTTTATTGGGTGCTGATTTCTTTTGGTTAGGAATGGTTCTAGTTTTTGTATTACACTAAACTCTGCGGAACTTTAAATTAAATTAAATTTAAATTTTCTGTATTGATAGAATACAAGTCTGAGTGATTAATTTGCTTCTGAAACAAGAGGAAATTTGTGGATTTGATTTTTCCTTGGACTCTGTTTCAAATAGTGTACTTAAACAACAAAAAGATAAGAACTTTAGAGCTTCTTTTTAATTGGGTACTGAGTTTTCTTACTAGGAATGGTTTTTGTGTTGATGTTCACAGAATGTAGAAATTAAGTAATTTGCTTCTGAAATGAGAGCAACTGGTGGGTTTATTTGTGCCTTTTTTTTGTTTCTGGAGCTGGGACCATAAACCAGTTATTGGGGTTTCTGGACTAGAGACCTTCATTCCACATGTGTGCTGTAAAGATGTGACGCTTCCTGTCGAGTTTCATAGGATTTGACATTCATAGTAGAAAAGAATACTTTGATTTTAGGGTTTTCAATAATAATATTATTCATCCCACAAAGGGGTATATATACAAAGACAAGAGAAGTAGTCTAACCCTAATAGGAAACAATCATTCCTATAATTACATGATAACCTAAATAAATAAGAATCATAATTACATAAGATTTATAGCTATTCTACACTCCCCCTCAAGTTGGTGCATAGATATCTATCATGCCCAACTTGTCAACTGAGCTGTCGAATATCTTCCTGGACACTCCTTTAGTAAGAACATCAGCTAACTGCTCTTCTGAGTTTACAAATGGAAAACGAATAACCTTTTTGTCAAGATTTTCTTTAATAAAATGACGGTCAACCTCCACATGCTTTGTCCTATCATGCTGAACTGGATTATGTGCAATTTCAATTGCAGCTTTATTATCACAATGCAAATCCATAGGTTGTCTAAGCTTGTAATCTAGATCTTTCAGGACATTACGAATCCATAACATTTCACAGACTCCATGTGCCATACCTCGAAATTCAGCTTCTGCACTTGATCTGGCCACAACTTTCTGTTTCTTGCTACGCCAAGTGACAAGGTTCCCTCCTACAAAAGTGAAGTACCCAGATGTAGAACGCCTGTCAGTTTTAACACCAGCCCAATCTGCATCTGTGTATCCCCAAACTTCCAATTCATCCTTTTTCTCAAATAGTAATCCTTTACCTGGCGCCATCTTCAAATACCTCAAAATTTGAAAAACTGCATCCATATGTTCTTCACTAGGACAATGTATAAACTGACTGACAACACTCACAGCATAAGCAATATCAGGTCTAGTATGTGAAAGATAAATCAACCTTCCTACAAGACATTGATACCTTCCTTTATCAGTTGGAATTTGATCAGGATAAATGGCAAGTCTGTGATTCATCTCAATGGGTGTCTCAATTGGACTGCAGTCCAACATCCCCGTTTCAGTAAGTAAGTCAAGAACATACTTCCTCTGTGACAGTGAAATTCCCTTCTTAGACCTCGCAACTTCAATACCCAGAAAATACTTCAGTTGCCCTAGATCCTTCATTTCAAACTCTTTTGACAGATACTTTTGTGACTCATTCATCTCTTTCGGATCATCCCCTGTAACAATCATGTCATCAACATACACAATAAGAGCTGTAATCTTACCATTCTTGCGCTTGATAAACAAGGTATGGTCAGAATTACTCTGTCTGTACCCAAAGGCTCTCATGGACCTTGAAAATCTCCCAAACCAAGCTCTTGGAGATTGCTTCAGGCCATACAAAGACTTCTTCAATTTACACACCTTACCAACTTCACTTGAGCAATTCTTAACACCTGGGGGCACATCCATGTACACTTCTTCTTCCAAATTCCCATTAAAAAACTCATTCTTCACATCAAACTGGTGTAAGGGCCAATCTTTGTTTGCTGCAAGTGAGATTAGAATCCGAACAGTATTGATCTTTGCCACAGGTGCAAAAGTCTCCTCATAATCAATCCCATAACGTTGTGTGTATCCTTTGGCAACCAACCTCGCCTTGTATCTATTAATAGTTCCATCTGCATTAAGCTTCACAGTACATACCCAACGACACCCTATAGTCTTCTTTCCAACCGGCATAGGTACTAGTTCCCATGTTGCATTCTTTTGAAGAGCTTCCAATTCTTCATTCATCGCCTTTGTCCATTTTGGATCCGTCAATGCATCCTGCACGTTACACATTACTAGGAATAGATACAGTAGATAATTGATCAATAACAAGTGCATGTGACCCAGAAATCCTATGGTTAGACATAAAATTAGCTATAGGGTATTTAGCTTTGGCTTTGATAGCTGGTTCATATTGTTTCTTAGGAATTCCCTTGGTAACCCTTTGTGAATTCCTAGTTCGACACTTTCTAACCAGAAGATTCATTAAATTTTAGGGTACCTGCGGAGGATCATTCTGACCGGGATCTCAGTTGGTGATGTAGAAGGAGGATATCTTGTGTGTGAGCTTCAGATACGTCTTGATTTTGATTCAACTATCCAGAAAAGTCGTCTTTTGTCTCGGAATTCACAACACTCTGTTCGGCAGTTACATTTCTGTTTCGGAATTCACAACACTCTGTTCGGCAGTCGGATTTTCTGTTTCGGAATTCGCAACACTTCGTTCGGCAGTCGCATTGTCTATTTCGGAATTCACAATGCTCTGTTCGGCAACTGCATTTTCTGTTTCCAAATTTTTTCTACCCTCAAATGTATCCTCAAATTTTCCAAGTCTTCAAGACATCAAAATCAATAATAGAACGAGGATTTCCTTCACAACCTCTCTCCCCCTGAAGGGAAGACTGAGAAGCTCCCCCTGAGTAATAAGGCTCGGATTCACGAAAAGCAACATCAAGAGAGACATGTAAAGTGCCAGTAAGGGGATCATAACATCGATAACCCTTCTGGAAGTCAGCATAACCAACAAAGATACACTTACGGGCACGGGGATCAAGCTTGTTGCGTTGAGGCTTGGGAATATGAACATAGGTTGTGCACCCAAAACAACACCGGGGCACCAAATTAGGCATAGAAGGGATGGTCAAAAATGTATGAAGCTTCTGATGAGGATTCTGAAACTCAATCACCTGTGAAGGAGTACGGTTGATAAGATATGTTGCAGATTTTACTGCTTCTCCCCAATAGGACCAAGGTACATTCATGCCAAATAAGGAAGCACGAACAACTTCCATCAACTGCCTGTTCTTCCGTTCTGCTAACCCATTCTGTTGAGGAGTATAAGAATTGGAGGTTTGATGACGAATTCCATGTGACTAGCAAAACTCAATCATAGGGCCATTCACAAACTCTCCACCATTGTCAGACTGAAACACTCGGATGGATTGTTGATACTGAGTTGCCACCATTTTGTGAAATTCGATAAACATTCCAAATACATCACTCTTATTCTTCAGGAATGACACCCATGTCATGGCAATCATCAATAAACGTTACAAAATACCGAGCTCCAGAAAGAGAAGGAATCTTTGCAGGACCCCAGACATCAGAGTGAATTTTCATAAAAGGAACAGGACTTTTATGAAGACTTGGTGAATATGAAATATGGTGGCTCTTGGCCAGTCCACAAATGTCACAATGGAAATCCAAATCACTGACAACCGAAAACAAATGAGGTTGCAGCTTCTTAAGATAACTAAAAGATAGATGACCTAAACGGCGATGCCATAACCATACTGCTTCCTTTGCATTCTCTACCCCATTAATCTGATTAGCTTGCCCCAAAAGATGCTTCTGGTTTTCTCCAGTCTCTGTCATATCCAGGTAGTATAATTTTCCCCTTCTAACACCATAACCAAGAATCCGCCGAGTCAGAATGTCTTGAAACACACAGAAAGATGGATAGAAGGTCACAATACATGCAAGTGCTAAAATAATCTAACCAACAGATAGGAGATTATAAGCTAGTGAGGGAACAACTAGGACAGATTCAAGGGTTAAGGTATCAGATACAACAATAGAACCTTCTCCGGTGACCGGAGTTGGAGTACCATCAGCAGCAGAGACAATATTTTGAGAGGAACGTCTAAGGTTTTTCACAAGACTAGGGTCATTGGTCATATGATCAGATGCACCTGTATCAATTATCCATGTATTATTCAAAGTAGCCTTACCCTTCATACCTGACTGCGCTACATTAGCGGAGGCATTGTCGAGATGCTCTCTTCCTCTGTAGTAGCAATAGCCGCCTTGCCCTGATTCTTTCGCGGTTTCCTAGTGAAGTCCCACCAATCAGGGTAGCCAATCACTTCCTAGCACCGCTCCTTGGTATGACCTACTTCCCCACAGACAACACATTTTTTGTTTGCGTATGGGTTTGGTTTGTCATGAGGACGGCGTGGAGAAGGACTTGAGAAGCCTGGAGGAGGACTTGGTTGGCGTTGAATGGCCATTGAGGAATTTGGGGTTTGTTTTTTTTTTTTTTTTTTTTTTCAAGTTTGGCTTTTCTAGGGTTTCAAAAAATTCAGGGATGGCTTGATTTTAATGGTGGTGGTACGCAACGGTTTGTGGTGTGCTTTGGGATTCAGGATTCAGGATTCAAGATTTAGGATTCAAAGGATGCAGGCAAGTTCAAAGGATTGAACCTGCTCTGATACCAAGTAGAAAAGAATACTTTGATTTTAGGGTTTTCAATAATAATACTATTCATCCCACAAAGGGGTATATATACAAAGACAAGAGAAGTAGTCTAACCCTAATAGGAAACAATCATTCCTATAATTACATGATAACCTAAATAAATAAGAATCATAATTACATAAGATTTACAGCTATTCTACATTCATGTGATCAGTTTTTCCAAAATTGAGTTGAAAGTTCCACGCATTTTTGTCTGTAAATGTAGGCCTGCTCAGTTAGTTGAAAAGTATGGTTCAAGCATGTGTATTCTTGGACCAGAACTTAATTCTGTTTATAACATTGATAGTTGTCTCCTTTGGAGTTATCTGGAGCTTGGACCTGCCCTCTCCAACTGGTCTTGTTTGCTGGACTAGGGAATGTGACCACTCTAGTTCTTAATCTTGAATTGTCCACAAACTTTCGCATTCACATCTCATCTCGTCCTATGTTTGAATTTATTATTGTGGATGACACAATTTCTTAAGGTAAGATTGTCCTCTTCTGTCTATTTGATCAGGACTTAGTCTGCTTTGCAACTTACTTTTAAATTTTAATAATGTTTCTTGTAATGAGTGACCAGAGTTCCACTTAAAACCATTCCCAAGCCAATAGTTGAAGAACATTTTAAGC
Organism: Rosa lucieae; assembly: GCA_024704745.1. Lineage (NCBI taxonomy): Eukaryota > Viridiplantae > Streptophyta > Magnoliopsida > Rosales > Rosaceae > Rosa > Rosa lucieae. The sequence continues at coordinate 56,717 of JANPXK010001107.1, forward strand.
CCGATTAACACTCTAGTCCATATAATCTCATAACTTAGTCTGTTTGGACTCGGAGTTTTCCACCATTCTGATACTGTTTCTTGTTCAGAATGTAATTGCTTAACCACATTGGTTCTATTCACACACCTTCTGGCTAGGAACTTATGTAGGTGCTTCTTCAGAGGAAAAATAAGAGAAAGGTCGACCTAACTAGAGTGGGAATCAGGTAAATGAAAATGAACGATGGTCAAATAAAGTATCTACCTTCAATTTGTAGAATTACACATGTGATTAGTACTATCTTTTGTTTTTGTTTTTGTTTTTTTGAGTTTAAACCCCGTAGTAATCATGAATTGACCCCAATAACTCTTTCTTCTATCACATTATTTTTTAGTGAAGATGCAACATTCACAGTGAGGTTTTTCAAATTTTTTGTCAAGAGAAATGGGCAAGATGTTTGATGAAATATCTCAAGCAGAGCACATTTCATTATTTCTTGAATCTTCCTCAAGGGTGGAGGGGAGATGTGTTTGAAGTCCGACAGGTATTTCATCAATTAAGAAAAGGTCGAGGACAGCTAAGCACTTGCTTATACTGACGTCCCCATAGTGTCAAACTCCTGGCTGTTCTGCCACTCGTCTTTGTTGAAGTAAATATGTGTCAAAGTCAAGAGTCAGCCTAGAAATCTTACTATCTGTATGTGACCCAAGTTTTCCATCATTCTAATTTTGTTTCTTGTTTAAACTGCAATTGCTGAACCACTTTGGTGCTAGCAAATGGCAATGGCTTTTACTGTATGGTTGCTTTTGCTTTCCTTATTGTTTCTCCTACTAGTTTCTGTGTTGTCCCAAACTAATGGTAGCATAGTAGTGGGTGATTCTCTCTCTGCAGCAGGAAACTCCTCATGGATTTCTCCATCTGGTGAATTTGCTTTTGGATTTCAGCAACTTGAAAACAATGATAGTTTCTTGCTTTCTGTATGGTTTGCCAAGATACCAGACAGAACCATAGTTTGGTACGGAAATGGAGATAAGCCTGCACCTAAGGGATCAATTGTGAACTTGACTTCCAGCAGTGGATTAGTGCTTACAACTCCTCAGGGTGAACAGCTATGGAAATCTGATCTAACCATTGCTGGCTTTGTTGCTCATGGGGTTATGAATGATGCCGGTAACTTTGTGCTGGAAAATGAGAAGTCAGAAAAGTTATGGGAGACGTTCACGAATCCTACTGATACCATGTTGCCTGGGCAAATAATGGAAATAGGAGGGAAACTTTTTTCTCGAAAATCCGAGACTAACTATGCGAGAGGACGCTTCCAGCTAACTCTGCAACAAGATGGGAATCTTGTGCTTAGCGCCGAAGAACCTTTTTATTCTACTGCAACTACGGCAGGGACTATTCCAGGTAGTGAAGGTAAACGATTGGTTTTCAATGACTCTGGCAACTTCTATATTTTTCGAGTGAATGGTGGAAAATTCAATTTCACAGAGGAGGAACGCCCAGCAAGGGACTACTATCTCCGGTCAACTCTCAACTTTGATGGGGTTTTGGCTCAATATTTCCTCCCAAAGCCTTATGTTGGCAATGTAAGCTGGAAACCTCTTTGGTCAGAGCCACCTAATATTTGCCAAAAAGTTCGTTCAGGATCTGGTGTCTGTGGGGACAACAGTATCTGCACTTTGAAAGCAGATAAGAGGCCAACCTGTGAATGCCCAAGAGGATACTCTTTACTTGATCCAAACGACCCGTACGGGACCTGCAATCCAGATTTCAGACAAGACTGTGACAATGAGCTTAGTTATTCAAAAGATCTGTTTGATGTTCAGGTGCTAACAAATACTGATTGGAATACCTCTGGTTATGAGCAGTTGTATGCTTCTACTGCTGACACATGCAGTCAATATTGCTTCCAAGATTGTTTGTGTGATGTTGCTAGTTATAGCAATGAAACCTGTTGGAAAAAGAAGTTACCTCTCAAATATGGGAGAGAAGACAGTAGTCTTAATGCAAAGACCTTCATCAAATTTAGGAAGGATAATTCAACTCCACAAGTTCCTAAGAAGCCAGGTTCAGATAATAAGAAGATCCGGACCACTTCGGTGCCTGTGGAATCTATTCTTCTGTTTACCTCCATCTCTCTTAATTTTATGTTTGGTGCTGCAGTTTGTTTCAGATTTTTCTTCCGTTTCCAGAAGAAACCTGCAAAGTTTACACACAGTGATTTGGAAACAAATTTGCGTTCGTTTAGTCACAAAGAGCTTGAAGAAGCTACAAATGGATTCAATGAAGAATTAGGAAAGGGTTCTTTTGGAGTTGTTTACAAAGGGATAATACAAGTTGGATCAGGTGTCGAGGTGGCAGTCAAGAAGCTCAAACGTGTGATAGAAGATGGTGACAAGGAATTCAAGACGGAACTTAACATAATTGGCAAGACACATCACAAGAATCTGGTTCACCTGGTTGGATATTGTGATGAGGGACAGCAGCGATTACTAGTGTATGAATTCTTGAGCAATGGCACGTTAGCAAGCTTCATTTTTGGTGATGAGAAACCCAGTTGGAGGCAACGAATGGAAATTGCCATTGGTGTTGCTAGAGGGCTTCTGTACTTGCATGAAGAGTGCATCACCCAAATCATCCATTGTGATATAAAGCCTCAGAACATACTTCTGGATGATCATTACAATGCCCGGATCTCTGATTTTGGCTTGGCAAAACTTATGATGACGAATCAGAGCAAGACGCACACTACCATTAAAGGGACAAAAGGGTATGTTGCACCTGAGTGGTTTAGGAACATGGCAATCACTACCAAAGTTGATGTGTATAGCTTTGGCGTTGTACTGCTAGAGATCATTTGCTGCAGGAAAAGTGTTGATATGGAAAACAACTGTGAAGAGAAAGCAATTTTAACTGATTGGGTTTATGATTGCTACCAAGGAGGAGCATTAGAGTTGGTTCTAGATCAAGAAGTCGATGCCTTGGATGGTAAAATAAAGCTGGAAGAGACTGTCAAGATTGCTCTTTGGTGTATTCAAGAAGATCCATCTCTTCGACCCACAATGGGGAAGGTTGTGCAGATGCTTGAAGGAGTAGTGGAAATACATGTTCCACCATGTCCATCCCCATATAACAGAGCAGCGTGAAACCTATATGGTTTGCGTCGCTATCAAAAATTTACAGCAAGTACGAGCTAGAGCTTATTGTGCTTATTTATCTTGTTTTTGATTATGTAAGTTGTACTTTTCTTTGTCCTTAATTGATGATAATCATGAGACATCACTATGATTCATTAAGAATAATGTGTGTTTAGAAAACAGAGAAATGGAAATAACAATGATGGTAATGCTTACCTATATAATCTGCTAGTTCTCTGTTTCAATTGTAATATTTTTGTTTGGTGTATAATATCGCTTCCAATGAAAGACTTAAATAATGCTGTTGAACCCTGGAATTCGAACTACCATTGTTCTTTATGTTTTCTGCTTCTCCTTCTACAGCTGCCCTTTCCCCACCATTGCTCAATGAAGAATATATGTCATATCCCAATGTCGTAGAAATTATATAGTCACTCTGGCACTACTCAACTCTTAGATGAAAAGATTCAGGTACATGAGAACATAAAAATACAAACATGCCTAAATGAAGTAAGAGTGAAAGGAATGGTTTCTACAGATACAAAAGCCTAAATTAAGAGATCAGCTTAATGACTGCAGATAACTGTACTCAGAAATCGCCACAACTTTATGCTCAAGTGGCTCTTTATAGAAGAAGACATAGACCAGTTTTTGGTTCAGTGCCATGCTATGTAAATATGCAGTTGCCAAAACTCCTATGCATCTCAAAACCAAATAGAAGGTATGCAGAAAGAGACAGAAAATACCAAAATTACATTCTTTTGAACAAAAGAAAAACAAATGAAAATACATTCTAATGTTCTAAATTTTTCCATGGCCGCCCACCGCACTGGTACCTCAGACACAAATATTCTGATTAACTTCATGATGAATCTTTTAACAACGGCAACAAACCCGGATCTACTATATCCTTGGACAATAAGCGAACTATCAGTTCCGTAGTTAATGTCTCTGCAGAGAAACCCAACTCTACCATTTCTTCAATAAATTTCATAGCCCGTGATGTCTCATTGTTATTTAACAACCCTCAGATAATGATGTTATAGGTCCAACCATCTGGAGAACAGCCCTTCTCTCGCATCTCTCCCAACAACTTTTCTGCTTCAATAAATAGGCCTCTGTTACAGAGTCCACATATCATTACATTAAATGTCCTCACATTTGGCTGAACTCCTTTTGATGATAAACCAGAGAAGACAGCTCTTGCAGATTCAATGTTTCCAGCTTTACACAAACCAGCAATAACAACAGTGTAAACTACAACGTCTAGTTCCAATTTGTTGGCTTCCATCTCATTAAGCAATTCTAATGCCGTAGAAACTTGTTGGCTACTGCATAGGGCATCAAGTAAACAGAAAGTTTGAACATCTGGAAGTTGGCCACAACCTTGCATCTCAGAGAACAGCTCTTCTGCTTCTCGTATTCTCCCCGCTTCACAAAACCGTCAATAAGAGTGTTCAAAGTAACGGTATTAGGAACAAGCCTACAACGCATTTCCTTAAAAACTTTCTTGGCCTCACCAATCTTTTTCTTCTTGCAATATCCGTTTATCAATATGTTACAACTATAAACATAACCATAGGTCCTTCCTAACCATTAATAGATCAAAAACGTGTCTCGCCTCGTCCATTTCCCCT